>JAMKCH010007569.1:0-86289 GCA_023653785.1 Ophioderma brevispina | reverse complement strand
TCGCATTACCGCCTCTTATACCTTTAACAGGGTGGCCTATGAAGAACTGAAATATAAAAGTACTCCTGAAATTAAAACAGTATTAGATTCAATTGGAATTTTCAGCATAGGTTTATTTTTGTAGCCCTCTATAGAACTGGGACAACAGAAAAGAGGTTGTGATCAACACTTGGTCACTGATTGTCACTTGCTTACAAGATATGGGTGAATATTTGTTAGAAATCCAGGGTTTTAATGTTGTTTGAGGACTAGGGTCTCCAATCTGTCCAAATTTGGCCTGTTCCCCTTCCATTTGACATTTGTCCTTATTTTTTGGGGGGGGGGGGCTAGAGCTTGTCCCCCATCTGCATTTGTGCATTTGAGTCCCTGCTCAATTTCTATACAGGTTAAATAAAAGACATGAACACCAGTAAATAGATATATATAATTTAGCAAAATAATGTTTTTATTACACAAAAGCTTTGTACTCTAATTAAATTATTTGTCAAAATGCACCCCAATCGATGGAAGTCCCTGAAATATGTACCTCTATCAGACCATATTATCCTCAAAATGCTGCCCTCACTGAAAAATTAGAAATAAATTCCTGAAAGCATGTGAAATGCTTAGTATACTACAGAAGGTATTTGAAATAATTTATAGAAATTTGCTTAAAGTGTTTCCAATCTTATATATATCTCAGAATTCAGTGTTTGATCTGCTGTATTGACTTTCAATTTCATGGCACAGATATCACAGCCTTTTCGCTCATATTTTGTCAAGAAAGTGCATGAAATTTGTAGTAAAAATTAGCAATGAACGCCTAGACTCAAATAATATAGAATGCTTGTATCAGTTTGTAAGGCCTCCTATATGTGATTGTAGGGCAGACAGTGTGCCAGTGCATAATTAAATTGTGAGGTGCATTTCAGTTAATTTGGTTAATGGAAAAATGGCAACAGAATAGTATGACTACAACAAAACTGCTGCAAAACATAAAGCAGGGAAAAGAGCTGCAGGTGTGTGTCTGGTGCCATTTAGAAAGGATGGGACTTCAAGGTGACGATGGGCTGTTCCATTTTGATTCCATACTCCCTTTGTTTGGAGACTATGTAAATCTTCCACAGAGGGAGTATGTACTTAAAATAAAATTACCCTGTGGACTATTCCCTTTAAAATATATTATCCCCCTGTGAAAGACTTCCCAGAGTGTTCCACAGAGGAGGAGTGTATTTCAAATGAAGATATGCAATAAGCTTTTCTGTTTGAAATCTGTACTCCCGTTGAAAACCTCATAAGATAAGCTTCCATAGGACAGTGTAAGATGGTGGAACTGTAAAAGGATGGATAAAATGTAAAACATGTTTTTACCTTTTAAAGGTGCATGTTCCGATCGTCTTTGAGACCCCCCTGATTTGAGCTCTCAAATCCATTTCAGTCCCAAGATATAAACAAAAAACTGCCATTTTTGTGGTTAACTATCAATATTAGCAGAGTATTGAATAAGGATTTGCAATATGCGTTATTGCTTCTATCATCAAAACCACAAGTTTGTTTCCCACAGTACTTGATGGGATGTATGTGCAAGTGACACTCTCATATCAAGTGGAGAACACAATAGACATATATCAGAACAAGCACCTTTTAAAGACCAATTTCATTATAAAACTGCTCTGTACACAGTGCAGTTGAAAGTAATTCAATTTTAACAAGTGATGTGTTGTTAAATGACAAACTCGCATTTGCTGGCTTGTTATGCAGTTGATAAGTCCAATTACAGTCTGATCGAAAAACATTGGTCCAATATTTTTCATCCATATTTTATGTATACATATTACATCTATGGTAAAAATAGAAAATTTGATTTATTACATAATCTTTTGATCCCTTGTACTATTTGTGCTGGTCATATTTTTCTTTCCCTCCAAACACATCAGTTTTGAAACCTGCTGGAATAAAGAACCAAATTTGTGTTCAGACTTCTACTATCAAAATCGTAAGTTCGTTTCCCACGATTCTTGGTGGTAGGTGTGTGTGCAAGTGCCAGGCTCTTTTTTTTTTTTTTTTTTTTTAGAAGCTAAAAAAATGGGGACGAAAAGAAGGGGAGAAGAAGGGGAAGAAGAGGGAGAAAGAGAAGGAAAAGGGAAGGAGAAGGTGAAAAGAGGGAAGAAAAGGGGAAGGAGAAGGGCAAAGATATAAGAAAGGGGGAAAGAGAAGGGAAAAGAGATAAGAAAAGGGGAAGAAGAAGAGATAATGAAAGGTGGAAGGAGGAAAATAGTGTGTTAAATAGTGTGTTGTGTGGGAGCTCAGCTGAAAGTGGCTTGGCTCAAAAATATGGGTCTACCCGGCGAGCGAAGCGAGCCGAAAAAAAAAAGGGGAAACGTCTTGCCCCTCCGGAGGCTCAGGTCCGGTTACGCGCCTGTATGTATATTACATCTATGGTAAAAATAGAAAATTTGATTTATTACATAATCTTTTGATCCCTTGTACTATTTGTGCTGGTCATATTTTTCTTTCCCTCCAAACACATCAGTTTTGAAACCTGCTGGAATAAAGAACCAAATTTGTGTTCAGACTTCTACTATCAAAATCGTAAGTTCGTTTCCCACGATTCTTGGTGGTAGGTGTGTGTGCAAGTGCCAGGCTCTCATATCAAGTAGAGAACACGATATGCATAAATAGGAACAACCAAACTTATAAAAAAACAAAGAAAAAAAAAAAAAACAGACAAAAAATAAAATGGGAGTAAAAAGAATATTTTTGGTAATTGTAAGTGAAACAAATGCAATTAGTCTCAAAGATATAATGGTTTTGTTTGAAGTTAAAATAACCTTGATGACAATGATGTAGATATACATCTTTGTACTTAGTTATTGATTATTAAATTTAGGAAGTCAAATTTGATGCAGCTTTGAAGGATATAAGTACAACCTTTTTTTATATTGTTTTCATTTCATGGAACACGTCATTTCACATTTTAAATAAACCAGACATTTTGAAGCCAACTGTAATATGACTTTGATGGGGCATATTATCGTTATATAAAGGCTGACACAGATTTCTCAACGATCCTGCCTTCAATTTTCTAATAAATCCTATATTTTGCTAAATACATAATGCTTGTCCATATATACTGATCACTATGTGCTCAAATTGATGGCCTTCACATAGAAAATCACAACTTTGTAATGAAATTCCGGATTCTGAATTTTATTATCATATGATACCGTTAGACATACATAGGTTTGCTGCTTCAAAATGAGAAATGTTTATTTAATCTCAAAATTTAAAATTGAGCAATTTATGTGATTATCTAAAATTTACTGTGTTGAATTGATAAACAATGATGTAGAATGTCAATGGAATGCAGGCCTGTAACCCACCGGGGGAGGGGGGGATGCCCCCCCATCCAAAAAAAAAAAAACAATCCACCTAGAAAGGGCTAGAAAAGGCCCATAAAAATAAATTTTGCGAGTGGAGTGAGCAAAAAATTACGGTTTTCATGATGGGTTAGAAGGTTAAACTTTCTGTAAAAGGTCCACTTTTGCCAAATTTGCTCCCACCCTTTTTGGAGGGGGCAAATTTGGGAGAAAATCCCCCCCATTCAAACAAAAAACAATTCCCCTCCCCTAAAAAAATCCCTGGTTAGTGCCTAATTGGAATATCAATGCCACACAAAAAGTAATAATCTTTAGGTGAAAATCTGCCATGATGGTGTTGGTTTTTTTTTACTGTAGTAATTGGTTTCATTTCTATAATTGTAAAGCATTTTCCCTTCTTCTTTACAGATAGAGCTGTTTCACATGTCCTCCATTTTTCTAAAAATCGGAAATAGAAAGTAAAATGCACAGATGTGTTTTATGTCTTCGCCACCATTGTGCTCGGTTGCAACAGTGGGTTTATATCGATAGTTTAGGGCAACAATGCCCCATCTGCAATAGCTTCACATGTTAGATTTGGCAGCTATAAATCTTAATAATAAAACAACTGACCAATGGCAGCTATTGCAGATGGGCCCTTCTTGCACTAAACCCTCAATATGGTCAGGCTTCCCTCGCTCAGCCATTGAATATTCTAATTAACTAAAAGAATGTGTTTTTTATAACGAAAGATTTTGAAATACAATGTAGTTTATGATAACGAGCATATGAACCTAGTAACAACAAGGGTCCAATGCCAATTAGTTGACAATGCTAGTGTTATTGACAGTACCGGGTGTTTGAGCTGGTTTATTAAATGAGTACATTAGAGTATTGTATCCTTCTTGATGGGATTTCTTTTCTTTTAAAATCTGACTCAGATATTTCCCAAGAAAGCCACCTTCAATTTAAAAAAAAATGTTTTTGTGGCCGCCAGCTATAGCTGGCAGGACCACTTAGCAATCCGTTGTGCGTGTGTCTGTGTGGATGTGTGGCTTTGTGTGTGGATGTGTGTGTCACAAATGGTTTAAGGTTTTTTTTTAATTGCCTAACATGAAAAGTTTAATTCAATTGGAACCAACTTTGTGTCATAGGTGCACAATGAGGTCCGTCCTATGGTTGATGAGTCAAAGGTCATGTTGAAAGGTCAAAGCCACCGTCATGTTGAAAAATTGGGCTAAAAATGTAAAATTCATCTAACATTGGAAAACTTGAATAGTTCATTGGGAACCAACTTTGTCTAGTTGCACTCATGCGATCCCTCATACTTGATGAGATCAAAGGTCAGGGGCGGCCCACAACTTATGTTTCGTTGAATAATGTGACGCTAAAGCCGAGAACCGCGAATTCTAGTTTTGTTTTTGCATATACATAATGCTTGTCCATATATCATTTTGTGAAATAACTAAGTTCAAATTGAAGTCCTTGATAGAAAATCACATCTTTGTTATGAATTTTTGTTATACACAGTATTCTATGGCACTGATACACTGTACAAAACCATTTACTGCATGAAAACAAAAAAAAATCAATTTATCTCTAAAGTTTGCAATTAAGCCTTTTAGGTGACTATCATTAGTTCTAGTTGACTATCATTAGTTCTAGTTGACTATATTTTACTACACAAAAAATTATATTTCAAAATCTCTGAGTCAGCCTTTTAAGGCAAACATAATTTGCTGTCCGACTGCAAAATTAGCCATTTTGTGGCAAATTGAAAAAATTGAGCAAAACAGGTGAAGATGTTGGTTATTTTTTAGGGACATTGCTGAAAAAAAGTTAAAACCCGAACCAACAGACAGACCCTACTTGACAGGTCCATTTGCCGGTAGAACATTTTTTTCTCTTTTTATTGCCTAATGGTTTTGAAGTAGGAGTATCAATTTAGGGATCATTTAGTTATTATGAGAAGATACAAATGGATAGGAAGACATATTTTGAAATAAAGGTCAAAACAAAACAAACAATGTCAAACAACAGGTTTATCTCACAAGAAAATTGGAAAATCTAAATAAGAGCTAGGTTTATTTTGGTTTTAATTGAAGAAAGGTTGTGTGAAATATGGAAGGTTTTAATTGTATTTTGCCTATTTTCTGGAGGGGCTGAATTTGTTTAATAATAACAAAAAAATTGAGAAAAGTGTTCGAAAATGGCAAGTTTGATAGCTATGCATGCAATCTTTTGATAAACGTTTTTGCATCCTAAAGTTTCAAAATATATTTTTTAAAGTAATAAATCACTTATTTGGTATTTATAATGCCTTTATATTTTCTACATGTAGTGAAGCTGTTTTATAAATAAGAAAGTCATCTCAAAATTCAAAGATAGTGTGTAGAATATAGGTACATTACAAAAGACAGACATAAAGATAAAATTAATGAAATGATGAATGTTAGATTTAAAATCAGATTTATTCATCCATTGTATTTAAACTGGCTTGTCATCATTTCAATTTTATTGTAAATATATAATTTATGAGAATGTTAAATGTGAATTCTTTATTCAGCCATGGAGGAAAATAATAGTTCAGGTTTTATTTAGTCATAAATTTGTAGCTCACTGTATTCTATATAGGCTGCTAGCTGTTAGTAGGCAAGCCTGCCTGGTATGTTCACTATGGGGTGGGGATACTAAGA
Source organism: Ophioderma brevispina (assembly GCA_023653785.1). Classification (NCBI taxonomy): domain Eukaryota; kingdom Metazoa; phylum Echinodermata; class Ophiuroidea; order Amphilepidida; family Ophiodermatidae; genus Ophioderma; species Ophioderma brevispina. Next base: position 80,255 of record JAMKCH010007569.1, on the reverse strand, counting down.
CTACCTCACACTATGACATACAAGATCGATGATGGCCATTCTCAAGGTGTAGCTTAAAGGGGGATAACATTGAAATTTTTGGGGACAATATTTTTAACCAATTTTGGCCCCAAACTGCTGATTTTTACCAAGTTTTACGATTTTTGGCAAACTGGAGGTAAGAAAAAATATTAAGGGAAATCGCCCCCCCTTCCCCACTCTTGCGCTGCCACTGCCAATGGACCTTTAAAGGAGAATGGGTGACTTGATTTATTATATAAAGTTTCAATCATGATTTGAATGACCTTGACCCAATACCCCATCGAAGTTTCATGTTGATATTTCAATTAAAGAATAATCTTGTCATATTGGATAGGCAGTCCAATATGTTGAGACGTTCTAGCTACGTGCACTGCATAACCGTATACACGCATGTGTAAACACTTGCAGGATGACACACAATCTAATATCGTCTCATATTAGGCAACAGCCAACAATATTGCGCGTTTGCTTTCTAAACCCCACCCACTGAATAAGAATTTGTTTTAATATCCATGGGAGCTAAAAATGTCATTTTGTAAACTCATATATTTGAGATGATCTATGCATGATTCTAGCAGAATCTATGACGAAGCAAAACTCAATGCAATGCACGTGAGTATCAAGTAAATGATACAACCCAAGAGAATTATTAGACAAATATTATATAGAAACTCTGAGAAACTGCGAGCATTGAATTAAATAAAGACAAAAAGTGCACGGTCTCAAACCCAGTCCTCTTGCTATCTGGCGTGGGATTTACCACTAGACTACAGGGGACTGTGTTTACATGGCTACCAGTGAAACGGGTGCTAAACCCCATAGAATACTGTGTAAACTAATATTGGGGCTTGCTCACAACATTCAAAACAAACTTTTTTTTAGCCCTAAGCATTCTTCAGACACCAATATTGTAACCAGTTCCAGTTTATCTGGTGTCTCTGAGGATGAGGCTATTGGCGATCGGGCCATGGACTTAAAAGTGAGTTATGGGTCCCAAAAGATCTTACAGGGGTCATAATTTTAAAGCCGCAACAAGAGATTTCACATATCAGGTGTCCCTTAAAAAATCGAAAGTACTGATTTTTGCCCTGATGTAAAGCTTTCATAAAAAAATCCCCATCTGAAAGGATTAAGCTGAGAAATGTTTCTTTGGTACGAACATTTGAAATTTCTAATTTCGTATAGGAGCAAATACAAAATTCAGCCTAGTTTTTATAAGCAAATCAAAATCACCTTTTTTCTCTCTTTTAAGACATTTCTGTAGCCAAGTACAAGGTACACAATATTTGGGTGCCTCAAAAATCTCTCATTGCACCTTTAATAAGTGGTGCAATTTTGTTGAAAAAATTACCAAATTGTTGGTATGGTTATAATGATTAAAAAAGATCATTTGTGCTATCTCCCACTAATGCTATTAATCCTGTAACTACATATGTACCAATACTTTATTATTTTCTTGAATTACAGATACAACACGAAAACCCAGGGATGGTGAGAAAGATGGTGTCGGTAAGCATTATTTTAGTCTTAAAGGTGCAACAAGAGATTTCACATATCAGGTGTCCAGGCTCTGAAGTACTGATTTTTGAACTGATGTAAAGCTTTCTATCAAAAATAACCTCATCTGAAAGAATTAAGCTGAGAAATGTTTCTTTGGAATAAAAGATTTCTATTTTCGTATAGGAGCAAATATGAAATTCAGTCTATGTTTTATATTGAAATATAAGCAAATCAGAATCACCCTTTTCCTCTCTTTTAAAGCATTTCTGTAGCCAAATACAAGGTAAGATGTCTATTCTATATGAAATTACTATTATGACACAATATTCGGGCGCCTCAAAAATCTCTTGTTGCACCTTTAAGTTTTGTGGTTTCCAATCACGCTACCTCTATGGTCTTGTCTAATGTTTGGAGTTGGTGTCATGAATTGTTTTTAATTACAATACAGGTATAATGTAAAGGATTGACAATACTTATTTGGCCGCTTTATGGGAACAAAATGTCAAATATCATAAATCAATGTGGCTGTGTAATAAGCTCATGATACTGTTAATGTGTTATTATAACAAGTATCAAATATTACTTTTTTTTTTTTTTTTTTTTTTTTATTTTAGGAGTATATTTGGAGGTTCTGCATCCCCAGAGAGGATGCAATTTGTATTGAGTCTACGTCAGGTAAGTATTAGCCCGCCCTTAGTAACATACAAAGCACCAAGGTGCTTTTTGTATTTCCTCTCTTTTAAAGCATTTCTGTAGCCAAATACAAGGTAAGAAATCTATTTTATGTCTATTCTATATGAAATTACTATTATGACACAATATTTGGGCGCCTCAAAAATCTCTTGTTGCACCTTTAAGTTTTGTGGTTACCAATCACGCTACCTCTATGGTCTTGTCAAATGTTTGGAGTTGGTGTCATGAATTGTTTTTAACTACAATACAGGTATAATGTAAAGGATTGACAATATTTATTTGGCCGCTTTATGGGAACAAAATGTCAAATATCATAAATCAATGTGGCTGTGTAATAAGCTCATAATACTGTTAATGTGTTATTATAACAAGTATCAAATATTACATTTCTCGTCTGATAGAGAGTATTTTCGTGCGTTCAACTTTTCCCAGAATTTTGGGATAACTCTGAATTCGTGCATATTTTATCCTAAAGAGATCTAAGCGAATTTTAGCTTGATTTTGTGGCCAAATTTTCACTTTCGGTATTCGCCTTTGGTAGCGTAGTCGCGTCAGTTACGTCTATTTAGCGGCGACAAATCGTCCATAAAAGATGGTCTGTGATATCTAAGGAGTGATATCATACACTTTCGTTTCCTCCCTTCCCCTCCCCTCATCATGACCATCCACCGCTTTTAGTATGCAGTTCGCTGGTGAAGTAACGAATCCACGCAGTATGTGGTAAGCATCTCTTTTGCTCGTCCTTACTCGAGCAATTTCTTCAACCTTGGGCCATTTTTTGCTTGGGTGAACAATTACTGTTTATGGTATACAGACTGTCTTTGTATTCCCAAACTGGCCTTCTTGAGACATATCTGTTAGATTTGAGTCTGTCCTGAGTAGGGTCAGTTTTTCTATTGCAAGTGCATAATCAAGTGGAGCTTCACCACATTTGGGTTAAGCTTATTGTTTTAGTACCTACTGTTACAGGCCAACTTTCTGACCTTAGTCTTTGGCCTAAACTGTTAATTATTTATTATTTTCTTTTTGTGTTTGTTTTTATCTTTGTGGTTCCCCTTTTCGGGGCTTCTGAGTTCGCTCACATCCGTCCTCGCTCGTCCTAGTCTGACGTTGATGCCAATTTTGTAATTGAGTCTACGTCAGAGTAAGTATTAAGCCCGCCAAGTAACTACAAAAAGCACCTTGTTGCTTTGTATTTACTAAGGGCGGGCTTAATACTTACACTGACGTAGACTCCCTCCCATCCCATTCCCCCTGAGTCGAACTCCGCCTTTATTGTATAGTCAGCTGAAAGGAAAACGATGGATGGCGTGTGGGGCATGTTGGTATATGTCCCACGGGGGAACCCACCCCTTTGGGTATGGGTATTATTTTAGGAGTATATTTGGAGGTTCTGCATCCCCAGAAGATGATTCAATTTGTATTGAGTCTACGTCAGGTAGTATTAGCCCGCCCTTTAGTAACATACAAAACCCAAGGTGCTTTTTGTATTTCGCTCTGTAAAGCATTTCTGTAGCAAATACAAGGTGAAATTCTATTTTATGCTATTTCTATATGAAATACTATTGTGACAGACATATTTGGGCGCCTCAAAAATCTCTCTTTGCACCCTTTAGTTTTGTGGTTACCAATCACGCTAACCTCTATGGTCTTGTCAAATGTTTGGATTTGGTTCATGAATTTTTTTTAACTCAATACAGGTCTACTGTAAATGATTGACAATCTTTTATTTGGCCGCTTTATAGGGAACAAATGTCAAATATCATAAATCAATGTGTGTAATAAGCTCATCATTCACTGTTAAATGTTTTTTTTTAACAAGATTATCAAATATTACATTTCACCTTTGGTGAAAATGTGGAAACTTAAAGGGGGTATGGCCCAATTTAATTATATAATATTTCCACCTTGATTGACTAATCTTGACCCAATACTGCTTCTGTCAAGTTTCTCACCGATATTTCAATCTGTTTTGATACAAGAGCTAAAAAATGCAATTTTTAAGCCCATAGAATACTGTATAAAATTAATATTGGTCGATAAAATGGGGCATCCTGTAGCTCATCACATCCAAACCAAACATACTGTAGCATTTAGATTTCACAGGGTACATGTAATTGGGAAAATAGTAGCTCTCTTCAGATGTCACCATCTTGACAACTTCCCGTACGATCCGAGGCCCTGGGTACGAAGCTATTTAGCGATCGGGCCACAGACCTTTCAGGATAGGGCCATATGTGCGTATTGCATCATAGTGGTGTTCCCATTTGCAAGCCATATATGCATTCCTGTTGTTCCATGCTGTCCTTTTTTTTCAGATCACTTTTGACAGAATTACTGGTCGAATGGGAAAATTGAGGGAATGATGTTCATCAGTTAATGTTCATCAGTTTTACCTATTGCATCAAAGATTCACATCAATTGCAGAGAAGTCTCTTGGCTCTATTAACCACCCCAATATTAGCCACCCCAATATTATTAGCATGACATTACAAAATTGTTCATGCTATAATTGTAACACCTGGATTATTGCATATGTGTATGGGCCAATAGACGATTTGCATGATCCCCTGAATGCTCTCGTATTCTGCCCATTTCCATCCTGGAACTTGTACCAGAGTTCATGTTTACCAAAAAAATTGTTGTTCGTTCACATCGCCGAACAGTGCCTAAAATTACAATACAAAGTACCTTTTTACGTGAAGCTAATCTTACAAAAATGTAAAAGAATATCAAAGGAACAAAAAACAATTGAGACACTGGTGTTGAAATTCACGACAAAAAGTGATATTTTCGATTGTAACTGTGCCCTACTTGTCACCTGCCGAACGATTTACAAAACCCTATAACTATAGTGCAACGTCACAGATAGGGTAAGTTTTCTGGTATTATCTTTACGCTCTTAACCGTATATTTTTAGCCGACTTGAGGCTGGTACAAGTTCCCGGATGGAAATGGGCACAATACGAGATGCATTATGGGGATTGTGCAAATGGTCTATCACCTTTAATTAAATACAAGTGTAATATAAATTTAAATGAGGTTTGTGATGTTAAGAATATTATGCTGATTTAGTATGAACACATCTGGCTAAAAGGCTAGACAAAAATTGAGTAATACCTGAATAATTAGGATAAAAAAATAACACATTTTGTTTTATCTAGGTGACCCAAAACCTAAGGCATAAATTTTTTTTTTTGTTAGTCGTAACCCGACTGACCCTAAAAAAAACCTGCCGACTTGAAAGTTTTTATGCAAATTAGCACAAAATAAAAAAAATATCCTGCCGACCGACCCATTATTTTCATCCGCAATTAAAAAAAAAAAATTTTTACCAACACAAAGACGAAAAAATAACAAAACAAGACAACAAAGCAAGTACAACAAGTAAAATAAAAGATCTTTGCTATGTCATTGAAAAAAGCTTTAAATAGTAGCAGCTTGTATTCATTTTAGAGTAAAACATTGAGAAGATCTAAAAAACATTCTCGGTAGGCAGTCTGCAACCGATCCAGTGCAATTTGAGAGAAATTTGTATCCTAAAAAAATCAACCTCCTCTCACTTTAAAAACTGATTTCAGATATCACCTTTATGGAAATTATTTTAAAAAGGTTAGATATTTCTCGTAAGAAAGTAGGATTTATTATTTTTATGTGATGCTTTTTCTTGGAAAGAGTACAATGATGAGGAGCAAATAGAATCTGAACCAATTCAGTATTTGTGTGGCTTATTTACAGATTATCATTACACAACTCGTGAAGAGATGGAGACAGCCATTAAACGAGGAGAGTTTATTGAAACGGCAGAATTCTCAGGCAATCTTTATGGAACAAGGTAGGTGTGTGTTTGGATGAAAATGGTTGTAATTTAAAGCAGTAGCAGCACATTTTTTTTGAAGAGCACACCCAATTTTCCAAGAATGTTGGGTTTTTTGCACAGTTGCATTGGTAACTGGTTAGAATGGTAAACTTGAACATGTCTATGTATCATAAAAGAAGGAATTTTGTAATTAGGATAATACCAAAAATAACCTGTAGTCAGGCCAGGTTTTCTCCTGCTACTGGTATCTTGGTAACCAGTACTACCTGTCCCAGGGCCGGGTTGTTGGTGGCTAAACCGCCACCCCATCGGGTTTTCTAACAAAATCTGATGAGGGCAGCTGGTTACACTGGTAGAACTAAAAAGAAGAGCTACCTACAAGGGCATTGGCTCTGAAGAGCTAACAGCGGCCATCCAGTATATCACATTGACTTCAGGAAGGGCATCCGGTAAATTATCTTTGCTCCAATAAATCCTCACAAAGTAGTATTGCTGTGAATGTAAGGTAAATCCAGCCACCCCCGTTAGCAGAGACAAAACCGGATTTAAAACTTTGGTTTTACTACTACTACTACCAAGCACCCAATACTGGCACTTATAGCACCAATTGTGGCACTTGCATCACTTATGCACCTGGTGCACACCATTGCAAACTGTTAATGCACATAGCACACATTATTAGTTATGACAATGATAGTGACACTGATACATGTAATAATATGCAGATATTTAGGGTCATACAGTCAATGCCCGCACACAATTCAGGGTTGAAATGGTTAAAAGAAAGTTTAAGAGTTTTTACAGTATATTGTTGGATCTAATTAACATATATGTGCATATATTTAGTTAGTACTTTGCCAAATTTCAGGCATCGTGAGGAGCAAAGAGCAACATGCATGCATATTTCTTACACTTTTCAATTCTTGTAAATCTTGTAAAGGTTATAACACATAAGTCACTAGCTTTTAAGATGGCTCTTTGGTGACTGCAGGTTATTTTGGAAGCCATGTCAAAAACCTCTGACCTTAAAGGTCCATGGACATGCTTTAAACATACTTATAATACCACCAAAAAATGGTTTCATTCATAGTATGTATTGGTATCAATGTAAGATCTGCATGAAGCAGTAATTGAGAAACTGTATATTTGATAAAAATTGGGCATAATATCATGTGTTTTGGACAAGCTTTCAAAGGAAATTCCAAAACGAAAGTGATTATCGCGCTGGCAGCGATGACCCGGAAGTGACGCCCGAGTAACAAATACGCGATACGCGTAACGCGTCATGTTCGTCATCGTGGAACGGAGGTGCGCGTGGCCCAGTTTACTTGCATACGTACACAGTTGACTTCTCGTAATATGCGTCGTACGTGTTGTATCATAGGCCTATGGCAAATTTTTCTTGATTTGGTGCCTTAAAATTACGATAATAATACGCTGTATTGTCGACGGTGCACCAGCGGCGACCGTACCTACAAGAGAATCTGAAGAGAATAGCTTTATTCAAGTTCCCAGACAACGAACCTCACAAGGTGAGATATCTGGAGTGTGCGCTGCGGTTAGCCCACGTGTGATCTTTGTTTACCACTTTTTACTCGGACTCATTAAACGGGTCAATCCAACCTCAACATCTTAATACCGTTCGCGAAAACCAGGAGAAGACCGTGTCAGTTTGGGTATTTGTCATCCTTTAAATTTAACATTTCCCGATGTTCACTTTTAAGAATCTGTGTTTCGAATGTCAGGATACTGTTGAAGGTACGAAAATGTAAGAAATTAAGAAATTGTCTACTCAGCCGTGTCCATGACCTTTAAGACTGGCTGTTTAGACTTTTGAATACATCGTAAGAAGCACCATGCTGGATTCGTTCTGAAGAAGTTTGCCAGCAGATCCATATCCTCCGAAGAATCATGGAAGGTCTCCAGACTACCAGCTTCCCCTTACAGTCACCTTTATAGACTTTAAGAAGGCCTTTGATCCATCAATAGACAGGTTATGTTTGTGTGATGCGGCATTATAGTATACCGAAGCATAGTGAATGCCAAATGCGCTATACAACAACTCAAAAAGTCAGTATAGTACCTGAAAACAATCGGATCCTTCGAAGTCCACCACCGTAGTTCTCAGGGTGATGTTTTAGCTCCATTCCTTTTCATCCATATAGTAGACTTTCTACTAGAAGGCCACATCAGATTGTGACTCTGGAATTGGTTTTTTAAGCACACCCTCTCCACTCCAGACGATACCATCCAATAATTGATGCTTGATTTTGCTGAGATCTTGCTCTGCTGAATCCCCTCTTCGCGAGGGCACAGACCCAGCTAACCAATACTGCAGCGGCAGCAAAAATCTTGCCTCATAATAGCATATCCAAGACAGAGTACTTGACTGCAAATTGTCATTCTCATCCAACCCTTCAAGTCTATGTGAATCCATCAACCATGTGACATATTTCAAATATCTTGGCCCCTTCCAAAATTGCCTCTGCTGCAACGCCTAAAGAATGCAAACAATTAGCATGGAGTGCCTTCGGAAGCTAGAAGTCTGTGGAAAAGCCCCCAATTATCCATCTCTGCAAAGTTTTATGTTTTCAAACACTACCTGTGTGACCATCCTACTCTATTGCTGGAATCCTGGGTGCTATCACAAGACTGGAAAGCATCAACACATTTGCTTACCTCTTTGCTATAGCTTATGCTGACATAATACGGAAAGCCTGCGTCTCAACACCATCTTATATTCAATGAATAACACTGAGCCTCTTATCCACCTTTGTAAGACATCCCCAGCTGAGTTTCCTTGGACCATCCTTCGTCTGCCAGAGGAAGAGCCTGCTGGAAGATACGCTCTCTACATACCACCTCATGGCACAAGGAGAACTGGACGTCCACGGGCACCTGTTATTTAGCCTACATTCCGACGTGTGTTTAGTGTAAATGATAAAGGCATGAACACTGAGCAGATAGCCGCAACTTGGCCAAAGAATCGATGTGCATGGAAAATCTTGTAATCGCCTGCTCCGCACGAAGGAAGATGATGATGATATGATGAATGTGATGATTTGCATACATTTGGATGCAGATTTCAATCGTACGGTCTTTGAAGATGCCTCATTTGACATTTTTGAGGGAAAAATGAAATTTATCTTGAAGTGGCTACAGTTGCGTCAAAAAGGATAATTATGACTTTTTGGTTTTGTTCCAGTAAAAAAGCAGTAGAGGACGTACTGAAACGAAGAACGATTTGTATATTAGACATTGAAATGCATGGTGGTATTGAGCGTAAGGCAAACCAATCTGAACAATCTACATCTTGCATAAAACCCCATCCATGCTGTTGCTGTGATAGATCAATAGGGCAATATTTAAATAAGACTTCTTGGGGCATAATCAAGTCCGTCTAAATCGTTGAAAAAAGTTCCCACCACAGGAACCAGTCCAAATGTACCTTTTTCTCCCCCCACCTGATTCCCGTTTCTACAAGTACATTTTTCAATGAGCACTATCTTTATCCCATCGGATCCACCTTGGGCCTAAGTATTGTATGTGTGACAAATCTTGCACACAGATTGATCTGCTCCAAAGGAATTTGTATATTGAACAAAAGGAAAGTGCGGAGCTTTAGCTTGTGAATCAAACATTTGCTTGTATAACATCACAACACAACATCAGAATAAGCTCTTTGAGAATCGACCAAAATTTTAGAAATAACCTTTTTGGAGGTATATCTGTTGAACTATAAACAAAACTGAAGTTGCTAAGGGCACAGATTTAAGAAATAAAGGGTAAAATTTTCATGTTTATGCAAGAATAATGTGTCTGAGGCAAGTAAAACATGAATAATGGGCGAGGCAAAGCCGAGACCCATTATTCAAATGTGATAGAATGTACCTTTAGGTCCAGTGTGATTGACACATTTCATTCACCAAAAGCATTCATTACTATATTAAAAATGTTATTGTGTCCGATATCATCATCTTTGTCTTATTTAAGGGAGGATGACAACTTGACAAGTAATTAGAAATGACACTAGTTGTGGTCTGATTTTAAATCTGAAGCACAATCTGCCTTTCATACAAATAACTTGGTAGACTAATGCATCTTCAATAACCAGTTGAAATGCAGCTTCTAAATATTTAGCTCTAGCTTTCTTCTGAGCCCTACCCCATTCTTACCATGTTGCTGATTGGTTTAAAAAATCACAGAAGTTTCATTTTGACCAATTGGCAGGGAGTACTCATGGCCTGTATTCACATAAGAACTTAGTCCTGGTCTCACCCTTAGTCAAGGACCAGAGGGTGTTTTGAATCAATCCTACAATGCAGTGCACACACAACCTAGCCTAGGCTATGCTACAGAGTACAGTGTCATGAACGGTATACAAAGTCAGTGTTAAGTACTGCACCTGAATTTGAAATTATCAAGACCCTTTTTATTCAAGTCCAAAAGAAAACAAACATGAAAGTCCGATATGCCTAGAAATGCTAGATAGATTCACTGAAACTTGTAATTACTAGAAATTTATCTTTAGAGAATCATGTGGCGAAAGTATTACGAAAGTACGATTCGAATTGTCAACACAAAGCTGGTACCGGGTTGTGACGTAGTCATGTAAGTAGTCTCGTATTACGCACCGCTGTTCTAATCATCCCGCTAGCGGACGTTGCAAAAAAAAAAAAAAAAAAAATAGAAATGACACTAGTTGTGGTCTGATTTTAAATCTGAAGCACAATCTGCCTTTCATACAAATAACTTGGTAGACTAATGCATCTTCAATAACCAGTTGAAATGCAGCTTCTAAATATTTAGCTCTTGCTTTCTTCTGAGCCCTACCCCATTCATACCATGTTGCTAATTGGTTTAAAAAATCACAGAAGTTTCATTTTGACCAATTGGCAGGGAGTACTCATGGCCTGTATTCACATAAGAACTTAGTCCTGGTCTCACCCTTAGTCAAGGACCAGAGGGTGTTTTGAATCAATCCTACAATGCAGTGCACACACAACCTAGCCTAGGCTATGCTACAGAGTACAGTGTCATGAACGGTATACAAAGTCAGTGTTAAGTACTGCACCTGAATTTGAAATTATCAAGACCCTTTTTATTCAAGTCCAAAAGAAAACAAACATGAAAGTCCGATATGCCTAGACACGATGGTACGTAACTTCCTAGACTCAAGTTACCTTCCCCGGTTATGCATTTTTTTTATCGAGTTCTTACCATGTCCCCACAAACAGTTTACAAATAAGTAGAAATGCTAGATAGATTCACTGAAACTTGTAATTACTAGAAATTTATCTTTAGAGAATCATGTGGCGAAAGTATTACGAAAGTACGATTCGAATTGTCAACACAAAGCTGGTACCGGGTTGTGACGTAGTCATGTAAGTAGTCTCGTATTACGCGCCGCTGTTCTAATCATCCCGCTAGCGGACGTTGCACCCAATTCCTATTCGCTCAATCATACGTTATAAATGCCCTACAGTTGATAATAGTTGGTTTTGGCTGGTTTCAAGAATTTCTCAAGATGAGTAATAAATATGGAAAATACTCTTTAAAAAATTTGGTGCATAGCAATCAAGAACCATTTCTTGATCGTGCATAAACTATCCATTAGAAATTGAGGCCGCTAGACTTAAGCGCAGCTCTCGATAATCTACAAGGAACATTTGTTGTGTGGAAGTATGATTACGTGTTATTGCTATGAGAGGTTCCCAGCGGCACGGAAAAACAAACTTGTAGGCGAAAAGGTACTTGGGAAGGTCTTCTGAGCCGCTGTTGGCTTATCCCAAGTTTAATAATTTTGTGATTGCCATTGTAAGAAAACATACAAAATTAGTGTTTCCTGTTTTCCAAACATTGACCAAAATATTGAAAATTATTTTTTTTTTCACATGGGGCTTAGTAAAGGGTTACTATCAAGCATTATTGAAAAACTTCATTCTTTTCCATTTTTGTAATTGTGAAAAATAGTGCCATTTGGAATGGGGAGCAATTAAGATGGCAACCGGTATAATACAATATGGCCATGTACACAACTAGCAAATTAGTATATACATGATGGTCGTTACAGCAGCTGGCAGCGCGGTATATACACGACAATCATCGTGTATATAGTCCTAACCCTAACTGCTCAGTCCAAAAAACAATTATTCATACATACATAATCCCAAAGGTTAAAAGCTGTATTGAACTTACACAGCTTTGCCAGGTAGTAATCCCTCATTTTCAAATAGTGGGCCAGACTGGCTGCGGATTGCGATCATGTACCATTTTGAGTTCTGGCTCCATGACCGTACTTGTGGATATACTCACTTCCAATTAAAATATTCTGTTTCTTGGCACTTTTGTTTTACAGGAGGATAGGCTCAGGGGAAGAAAAAGTGACACGGAAGAAGCCATCCAAAAAAGACTGGAAACAGCGAGGAGGGAGATGGACTTTAGTAAGTTATTATTTATGTGAATAACTTCAGCTTTTTAACCAAAAGTGTTGTCCAATGTGTATATCCTCATGTTAAGTTTTTAACAATCACATAATACATCATTTTGCTGTGATCCTTGCATATCACATGGTTTGCACATGCCAAAATGTAATACTAAATAAATACTCTCGATCTAACAGTGGCATGCTAAGTTAGGAGCAGAATAATTACCAAATCACCCCCATGACCTACTCTAGTAAGTGCTAAGTGGAAACGTGCTAAACTTTTAAATCAGGGGTCAACTGAGGTCAAAATGAGGTCAAATTCCAAATAGGCTCATATGACTAAAATAGATGTCTTGTTGGTCTTTGTAATAGATAACAGAAAGTCAGTAGTGACCTTTACTATGACCTGTGGTTAAAGGGATTAGCAGCGATTTGCTAATCTGAAACATAGAAAAAATCATAAAAATTCATATTTTTATATTTTTGTTACTGGCATGGATATGCGAACATAACCTACAGTGGTTGGCTTGAAATCCGTGTATTAAAGACAAGGCAGTACTTTTTATCCGAGTCTGTAATTTCTATACGTGCGTATCAAAATTCCGACTTGAGATCAAAAAAAGCCTTTCCGGGTGAATATCACAGATTTTCAGCGCCATGATCAATACAGTTTGACCTCAAACACAAACATTATTGATATTTGCTTATTCTGTACCTGTGTAAACCACAATCAGCTGTTTAGTGTAGATTTTGAGACGCTGTCGCTGATGTTTAGACGGTATGACAAATTTCTTCAAATACTTCCATTTTTTCACTATTTGGTGATTTATGTTTCTACATTGAAGCAGTTATATTGGATTGTACACACTTATCCCTGATTTATAAGTTAAAAAATGCATTTCCACATTTTTTCGATTCTCTCGCATTTATCGCTGCTAATCCCTTTAAGAGTCAGAGGTCAAATATGACACATGCTTTGCTAAACAAAATTGTTTTATCCCGATGAAGTTCTCTGTGGAAGATTAAAAAGTAAATGGTGACATTGCTCTGCAATTTATGGCTTTAGAGTTAAAGGTCAAATAGGGTCAACATTCAAATATGTTCTTACGACAAAATAGCTATGCCCCTTTCTTGGTTACAGTGAAATATTGCAAAAAGTCAGTTGTGATCTCTTGATGCGACCTTTCAATTTAGGGGTCAAACATGCCCAAAATCTTTCCTAGTCTCATAAGTAATTCTTTCCACACATGACAGTGTTTGGACAGCACAATGCATCATGGGATTGTGAAAGCATCTGTCATTCTTTGCACACATTTCACCAACTTTTTCTAATAAATCAGTGTAAAATACTGCAAAATGTGCTTTTGTCATTATCTATTTTTATTGCACAAAACTGGGCGACATTATTCTTTCACACCATATGTTATTTTAACTTTCACACCATATGCTATTTCAAATAGACATACATTTGCTTGTTATAAATAGTAACTTGTCCTCAGTTGGTGAAAAAGTTGGAGAATAAATTGACAGTATTTATCCAACTGTTGTTTGTCATTATGGTTAGCTTGAAAGATCCTTTGAGCATATAATCAGAGAAATAAGACGCATACAATAATTTAAATGGGAAATTGCAAACTGTAACATATATCGACTCCAATTCAAATTGGGTGTCCTTTTTAACTATGTACAGGCTTCAAGGGCAACACTTCCTTCATTGTTAATGTGTGTTCTGGCACCTTACCAACTTACCAAGGGTATGTGTCTTATTTTGACGATAAACCAAATTGCAAATCAAGAAACATTGTACTTTCTACAAAAATTGATGTATATGTTTAAAGGGGCATTTTCTTACTGGGGATATATTCATCTCAGTTTGTTTGAAGAATGTATGATGAAATTTACACTGCAATTACATTATAACCACCAAAAATTACAATATATATTTCTAAGTACCATGTGCCCTAAATACCATAGATGCATTGGGCAAAGTGGAGGTAGGGGGTAAGGGCGATTGCTACGAGTGTGAGGTAAATCTGGCCACCCCCGTTCATGCGGACAAAACCGGATAAAACAGATAAAACTTTGGATTTACTACAGTTACTAGTGCAGAGTTTCCCAACCTGGGGGTCACGACCCCTTTTGGGCAAATTAGAAAGGGGTTGCAAAGCTAACTTATAAACCATATCAATTTCATTTAAAAAAAAGGTGCTCCTTGTCAATTCACCAAGGTAGTTTAAACCATCCTACTTGTGAGGAACATTGGATTGTAGATTTGAGCGCAATACCGAGTAACAAGCATGGGGGAGTGTTGTAAAGATCCATGATAATCATTTAAAAAGAGGTTCGCAGGGAATAAAGGTTGGGAAACCCTGCACTAGCGGCATGAAACGTTTCTGACCCACTTGCCTGGAGTCTTTCTGCTATACTCTGAATTAACAGATGTCTTTGTCATTCCCGACTGTTTGTACCCTTGATTTTTCCTGTCATAATGAGTTTTTCCAGGCTGTCATTTCTCAAAGTATGTCATCGGACATTAAAGGTGCATGTTCCGATCGTCTTTGGGATCCCCCTGATTTAGCCGGAAGTAGTATCGATTTTGATATCAGATGAAAGGCCGTATTTTTCTCATTGTCATCCTGAAATTTGAGTCCTCAAATCCATTTCATTCCCAAGATATTAACAAAAAAACACTGTTTAGTGGTTAAAGACACTATCAGTGATTTGAAAAATATTTCAAATTTGCAGGAATAGCTTAAAAGTGAAGGATAAGTCTGTATAATTCTCATAAGTTACTTTTTCCAACTGAAGAATTGACAGAAAAGGATGAAAATGCCAGTGTTCCAAGATACGATTCTCCATTCAGTTACGTGTAGTAGTAAGTGTCCATTCGGACAGTAATGACTAAAATTTCCGATTTTGTCCTTATTAGGCTTCTTCTGGTCTCATCATTTGCAGGGTATGTTAGCATGCCTGTACTTGATACAAAAATGCAAAAATCTGATTTTTGATGATTTTTTTCGATTTTCTGATAGCAAATCACTGATAGTGCCTTTAACCATCAATATTAGCACAGTATTGAATAGGGCTTTGCAAAATGCATTATTGCGTCTACCATCAAAACTGCAAGTTTGTTTCCTACGGTACTTGATGGGGTGTATGTGCAAGTGCCACGCTCTCATATCAAGTAGAGAACACAATACACATAAATCGGAACAAGCACTTTTAAATCATAAATAAATAGATAATTATCGTGGCTTAATAAAATCTCAAAAACGGCATAAGGAGCCACCTGCATAATCTGATTGGCTTTGAAGCAAAAAGGTTTACTATAATGTTAATGCTATTTTATGAGTATTAATGTCATATAACATTCTAATTATATGTTGTATTGTGGAAGTACATGTACCTTTCATTGTCACTACCATGTTGTCTCATGTGTAAGTTAATAATACTCACTCACTGTGCAATCTCATTCCTTTAATTGACTGCTTGCAACTATGGAAACCAACAGTTGGGCAACAGGAGGGCAAAGGTCAAATTATAGTTAATGACAGCTTAGACTCTGCCTATAACCAGTTAAAGAATGCATTAGACGATGACCTACAAAAGTTACAGCAGTTACAGGAGACTTTGTAGTAGTAACTGAGGGTAGGTCGAAATGGTAATTTGTCGGCATAGCCTAGTTTAAATGTCTTGTAGATGGTATGTAAATCTATAGTTTAATGTTTTGCTTGGTTCTTAAATTTTGTGTTGTACTGTAATTAGCTCTGATTAACATTGACTGCTATATAGTTTAATTGCTGTCCTCTTACTAGCCCCTCTTAAAGCAATAACAGCACATTTTTCGAAGAGCGTCCCCAATTTTCAAAATTTAAGATTTTTGCACAGTTGTGTTGGAAATTGTATAGTAAACTATACCTGTGAATGGTAATGCTCAAAAGTGTGTATATTCATAAAAGAAGCGATTTTGTAATTAGAATCGGGATCCCCATTGTAATCTAACAGCAGAACTGGAAACGCCAAATTTATTTACTGTTCGTCCATTGTGAAAATAGAGCCACCTCACGAAAATTACCCCTAACTTACTTGCCTGGACCAATGGAACAACTACACGGCCGTTTTCTTGCTCACGTGGTAGCCTATACGGCAGCTACACCATGTCTACCGCGGCAGCTACTGCACAGTACACACTGGGCTAATTGCAAGGCAGTAGCTGCAAGACAGGGCTTACAAAGTATATGTATACAGGGATGTGGCTTCTCTGCTCTATACCTACCCCATTTGCTACCCTGTAGTTGCCCACTAGGTGGAGAGAAGGTGGATGTTGTGTAGACAGTACCCGGAGTAGACACGCAGCTACCACGTAGCTAGCCCATGGTTACCACGACGCCATTTTGAGAGTGGATGGAAATTTCCTGAAATGATGGCGCTATACACGTGTTCTCTGTTTAGCATTTTTGAACGTTTTTTAGGAAAATCATTACGAAATTCAAATCGGGCATCATCAAAAACCCCATATTCCTGCACATGTAATAAAAAATGCAAATATATGCCAAAAATATCTAAAAAACAAAATTGGCCATGAGAAATACCGCGCGCGCTGAGAGCCGGTGTAACCATGTAGCTACTCCACGACGGGGAGACAGCCGCTGTGTGTACACTATCCGTCTATGCGGCAAAAATACACAGAATCCTGGCCGCTGAGTGTACGTCTAGTGGGTAGGTAATCCGTGTCTACTCGGTGGTAACTGTGTGGTAACTACCATGAAGAAATTGACCGTGTAATGGATGAGCACAGACATGTACATGGCACTCTTTCCCAGCTATTTTATATTGGAAGGCCATTTCCAGCAGCCGTTGAATCAATATCGGGATCTATGATATTGATTATTCTAATTACAAAATTCCTTCTTTTGCGATACTTAAACATGTTCGAGCTTTACCATTCACATGTATAGTTTACTATCCGGTTACCAATGCAACTGTTCAAAAATCTCAAAATTATTGGAAAATTGGGGGTGCTCTTCAAAAAAATCTGCTGTTATTGCTTTAATTGACATTCCCAAGCTTTCTGATATTTTTCTTTTAAAAAAAAGTAAGAAGAAAATTATGTTAGCATGGTTTTTGGTTAACTATGCTGCTTCAGAAGATTTTTTTGCCCCCAAACACTTTCAAGGAGTTTCAGATCATTAACCAGGGCCCCGTGGACACTACCTGCCTGTTTATCAGCATCTAAGCACTATTTTGATTGGTTGTTTGGATGGTAATCTCATGTAATGAGCAAGTCAGAGATACTATAAGAATTTTGGTATAATTTATGCAGAGATATAGAAGCACTATTTGGATTGGTTACTCAGAGTGCTGACTGATGTCGTGTCCTGTAATGAGCCAATTGAACAGACTGTGTCATAGGTGATAGTGCCCAGGATGTTAAAAAAAACCAACCATCCTAAACTCTTGACAAAACAAACAAACAAACAACAAGAAATGTAGGGCTTGTGCCACATGATTTCCATCATCGGTATCCTTGAGAGTGAGTTCACTTCTCACCACATCCAACCACTGGATTATTGCAGGGTGTTTGGAATTGTCACTCTTTCTACCGCATGTTTTATGGACAAGCACCAGATCTCCTTAGCCAGCTGCTACCTGAGCTGCTCTCAATTGACCCTCACCTAAGGCACTCAGTCAGGTCTCATGTACTTAGTCAGGTCTCACTGATGACCTTGCTTTGAAAATCTCAAGATCCAACTTGGCTCCCACAGAAGATCATTTCTCCCATTCTCTGTAGGCTTATGGAATGCCCTTCCTGCTCATGTAGCATCAAACCAGGACTTGCAGAGCTTCAAAATGGAGGTTAATCGCTGTCTCTGCGCCAATCCGTCAGTGTTACTAATTAGATAACTGCTGTTAATGCCTAGATTAGCCTTGACATAAAAAAAAGAAAGGGGCTGCAATTGCTTTAACTTTTAAAGGGTCTGCTGATGCTGAGTGTGAGGCAATCAATTCATTGGTTGACGCTCGGCACTCGAAGTAGTACCAAACAGAGTTTGCCTGGTAAGTTCTCAATGGGCCTGCTCATTTTTAGGCCATTTTGGGCTGCTTGTACCCCAAAATACCACTGGATAAACAAGTAAATGTATGCCAGGAGGTGTTTTTGTTGCTCAATAGGCCAGGTATCTTTAAATTTTCTGGGCCGGTTGAATTTCCAGTCCGACACTAGTACCAAAGCTTTAATGGAATGCTTTATTACTTACATATGATCAGGGCCAAATAGGTGGGCAATTCACTCTGCAAACTGATAAAGAATAGCTTGGGTGCGACAGAAACGACAAGCTTTGATTGCATGATGCTTAGAATTTTTTAGATGAGAGTGTGATGAGCAAGGAATACTTTACATGTAGATCAACAAAATGCCAAGCAATACCTGCTTATTTCGTGGCTGGTCATTAAAATAACAGACTAACTCGCTGAAATTTGGTGGACTTTTTTCACTTTCAATCGCAGAATTTTTGTGGGGGGGTTGTCATTCCTTAATCCTGGGACCACAGATATACAATGTTAATTTTTTTGTTCCCAAAAAATGTTAAATTATGCATTTCAATGACTATATTTATGAATCAGCAATAAAAATGCATTCAGATGAGTCCCAAACAAGCTAGTCTTAGGTCGTAGTTTTTGAGTATGGCTACTCAGATGACTCAAAAGCCCTGACTTATGACTACTATAAACCTACCAGGTGGGTCAATCACACGCAAGCAATGTGCAATATCCCTCATCGGAATCCAGATCTCGTGATCCAGTTTGCGGTCTACACGGGCAACGGCCAACTTGATCCAGATCTGCAACGCGTACATTGGTGTGTCCATACGCTTGGTTGTGTCGGCTGCACTTTAAGCGGCGTACTTTTAGGTACGCGTAGAGTATTCCTGCGTCACGCTAAGGTTACCTTAGCATTTGGTAGCACTTTTCGCTTCGAAAGGGCGCTGTACTTTCGCACTCACTGCGCTGTGTAAAGAGTTCTAACGGTCTCCCCGTGATCTGGTTGATCTGTGATCTGGATCTCGTGATGCTCATCGGATCTGGATCTGCGCTCCATGTAGATTGCCGGCCATTGTCTACCAGCGCTGTAAAAGGTTATCTGGTCGCTATTTAGTTAACTAGGGGCTACTGTTCTCGCTGTTTGCTGCTGTTGTTTGGCCATATGGTTATGACCAAATAATGTGTTGGAGGCAGGAAAAAAACATTTTAAAAATCTGTAAACCGCCAATGGCGGTATGGACGGATTGCTTTTTCACCCTAGGGTATGTGCAGCTCTGGGGCATTGAATAATATGGGTGTACATTGTGTATGTATAGTCCATACTTGACACAAGAAGGTGGAGACCAAAAAAGTCCAGAAGCCAGTCTGCCTGCATGGAAGGCACTTGAAACTAAGTGGACTGTTGGACCCAAACCTCAACAAAACTCCATATCGGGCAGTTAGGCGGTCGCCTAGGAGCTTATTTCCCCACCCCTTGTCAGACCCAGGGGAGGACCCTGGGGGAATGGATTCCATGGTTAGTAGGGGCTTGTGTCCTCCTACAATATATCTAAGTTTGGGTATTCTAGCTCATCTGGAAAAAAGTTATGGCAAAATGTTGACCTTTTTTGACATTTCCCCACCCCCTGTCAGACCCAGGGGAGGACACTGGGGGATTGGATTCCATGGTTAGTAGGGGCTTGTGCCCTCCTGCAATATATCTAAGATTGGGTACTCTAGCTCATCTGGAAAAAAGTTATGGCAAAATGTTTACCTTTTTTGTGAAATGTTGACCTTTTTTTTGCCATTTCCCCACCCCCTGTCAGACCCAGGGGAGGACCCTGGGGGAATGGATTACATGGTTAGTAGGGGCTTGTGCCCTCCTACAAAATATCTAAGTTTGAGTACTCTAGCTCATCTGGAAAAAAGTTATGGCAAAATGTTTACCTTTTTTGTGTCCAGACACACACACACACACGTACGTCCTTACGTACATACATACATACATCCAGACATTGCCATTTCATAAGCCGGATTTTGCTACGCAATCCGTCCAAAAATGTTTTTCCTGCTGAGGACATAATGAAGGCATAAGTAAGCCATGTTTTGATAGAAGACAGGATTTTTGAAATTACATTTTATTTTTCATTGCTAATTTCAGCTATTTGCTAAAGAAATTATTTGACAGAAAAACTTTTAGGTTCTCTAAGTGTCAAACATTTTATGTTAAAGCATACAATATTCATTGCAAGGCAATGATGTAAAAAACTTTTTTTTTAAATTTTGTTTTGTTTTGCTTGTTTGTTTTTTTTCTCAGATTTTAGTATCCAAACATTGCCTTGGATATTGGGATATTGGTATATCACATGATACAAATTTTGTCGGTTTTTGAGAAACAGAGGGCCAAAGTAATAATAGTCAGGTGGTCCAATATCATAGCAATCATTGTTCTTTCTTCTTAAGGTGCTGTATTTGAAAGCATGTGATCAGTATGGATTTGCCCAATTGATGACGATTTCTAAATACCTTGCAAAAACCAAAAAAGACAAATTACAGAAGCCGATAGCTACAAAAATCTAACATTCCCTCATGCTTTATTAAATTTATTTATAAATAATCTCAAAAAAATTTGCTTTTTAGAAAATGCATTCAAGTTGAGAAGTTGCATATTTTTTATTAGTTGTGTAAATTAAGAAAAGCATTTTTCCAATAGACTTTGTACCGGACCTTTTGGGAATTATTAAAGGCTGACTCAGAGATTTTGAAATATAATTTTGTTTTGTATTAATTAGAAATAGCCAACCAGAACTAAAGATAGGTACCTAAAACGCTCAATTCCAAAGTTTAAGAGGAATCAGATTATGCATTTTCATGCAGCAAACCATTATGTAACATTTATAGTATAACTTGCCATAGGGGTGTGGATCCAGAAGTTTTTAACGAGTTGTGATTTTCTATATGAAGACTTTGAATTTGAGCCTAGCTATTTCACACACACAGTGATTGACATGCATGAATAAACGAAAAATATATGCAAAAATACATTTTTTTGAAAATTGAGGGCGCCCTCCTTGGGAAATCTCTGAGTCAGCCTTTAAACACAGCAAACGTTTTGGTAAAATGGTATATAAAAATGTTTTAAGATTTTTGCATGCGTAGGATATGAGATTTTTATTCACATATTATTCACATGCTATGCATACTGCTGGTCGCAGTAGGGACATAAGAGGGCAGTGTTTGAGTACTAGTTTTTGTATAGGCGTTTGGCGGCCAAGAAATCCAAATTTGGGACAATCCCCACAAGCTACCACATAAAAACAAAATCTTGACGAAAAATCCGAATTTTTTAATATGTTGTCAAGAATATTTTCTTATCGCACAACAGTTTGGAGCTGAGAATCACTCACTGTAAGGTTATTTTCTAAATTTTTTATATGAAATGGTTGAGGATGATTGTCATTTTGGGCTCCGGGAATACGGTTACCGGCTCACACACAGTGGCCAAAATTGTGTTTTGCAGTTGGGCAACAAAGTCTATATTTTTATAACAAATTTTGAACACAATTTGGTGAGTTTGCTCTATTGAATGAGGCTTGGCCGCCGACCGACTGCCTTTAGAGAAGGCAGTGTTGGGATATGAGTTGATAATTTTTTTTTGTTTTTGTTATATGTTGCATTTCCTGGGCCCTTGAGCTGCTTACCATATTCAAGCTTTATCATTTGTGTTTTGTTATGTTCTGCTTAGTAACATGTAGTTAGAGGTGTAGTTTCTGAATGTCTTTAGGAATACCATGATTTACCTTGAGTTTTTAAAAATTTTATACCATAAAGAAGGCTGTATTTTCCAATGTTGTCTTGAAATTCAGCTCAGCCTGCATTTATTTCTATAGCAAAACTGCTGTTTGGTGGTTAACTATGCAGCATGTTTCACAATAGAGGTGTCCAGTATGCTGGTTGTACTAGAAACCCATTTATCATCTAATTTTTTGTTTGGGCACTTTTGTCGAAGATGTTTTTCTTAACCAAATTGACAAAAGCAAAATTGGTAGAAATTGAGTTTACCTGCTACAGTAGTTTTTGAGATCTGACTGTTTGAGAGGTGAATGTTACGCTTTTTTATGGACAAAAACGATTTTTCTCAATTTAAGGCTGAAATGTACAGCATCTATTGACCAAGTACTTTTTGGGTGAGTGTCCCTTGCCCCAATACTTTCCAAAAAAAAAAAAAACCAGGTAAAAATAATCCAAAATTATCTTTCATACTGAAATGCCACATTTGAAGTCAAAATCAGGAAGATTTGGACCCCCCCCTGTCATCAGTCAGGCCATATTTCTTTTACCTCTAGTTTGGTTGTGTGGTTTTATTGATAGTTGGGGTTTGCATCAAGTGAAAACATGGTATGCTTAAATCGGAACCGGCACGTCTAAGCTTATAATGCAATTTCTTGTTAGGGGATTAGCAGCGATTTGCTAATCCCAACATCAAAAAAATCATGCAAAAATTCATTATGTTTAGATTTTGGGTACTGGCAGGGATATGCGAACATAACTGCACGTGGTTGGCTTGAAATCCATGTATTAAAGACAAGGCAGTACTTTTATCGATTCTGTAATTTCTATATGTGCTTATAAAAATTCCGACTTGAGATCAAAAATAGCCAGTTCCGGTGAATACACAGATTTTCAGCCTGATATTGTGCACCATGATCAATTTACAGTTTGAACTCAACACCCTCCCACCAAACCTTATGATTTTGTTTATTGTACTGGTGTAAACCACGAATCAGCTGTTTAGTGCAATTTTGAGATGCGTCGCTGCATTCTATTTGGGGAAATGTATGACAAATTTACCCTCCAAAATACTATTTTATGCTAGTTGGTGGTTAATTTTGTTAAAAAAAATCTAAAGCATACATATAGACATTGGAATCACTAATTTCTGTCAATCTTTAAATTTTACAGTTACGAGCAACCAAAACAAACAGGCGGGCCACCACCATCATCAATGACAACATGGACATCGCATACGAGAAAGCTACGCGGCGTCATCAGTCTTCAATCGCCGGTGTTGCAAGACATTAAGTACAAGGATAAATCACTCAATATTACCTAGCCACCCATACAAATTACAGTTAGCTAAGTCACTGTATAGAAATATGTGAGTTCTATATTGACATCGTCTATATACAATCATATGTCTGTAATAAATGGGCCCGATGGCACGAATCTGTTTTGGGGCAGTGGCGTAACAGAGGGGGCAGCCTGCCCCCCCTGTGGGAATCTTGCCCCCCCCCCTCTTGCCCCCCTGAAAAATTAGTGATTTACATATGCAATACACAAAAACTCAACAACTTTTAATATATGCTTGCCCCCCATGAAAATGTATGTGCCCCCCCCATTTTCCCCCTGAAAAAAAGCTGGTTACGCACTGCGTAGGGGGCATTTGTTATAGGTCATTTTAGTTATATTCCATTTTGTCCATATAAACAGGCCGTAATCACGGAGTTTTTTAGGCAGGGCAATTTTTTTTTTCAATAGGGGACTTTCTGCACAAAATTCCTCATCCCTCCCCCCAAAATATGGCAAAAGGGACTTTTTTACAAAAATTGTGACCTTTTTTAGTCAAAAAAGATTAAAAACACTAATTTTTGCCCCTCTGCTCCACCAAATCTACTTTTTTACCCGTTGTTGGGGGGGGATTTTTGGAACTTGATAGCATTGGGTCCAGTGAAAAAGTGCAGGAATCATGACCATGAGACTGAGGTCAAGCCCCACAGTGGCCAACTGTTTGCGGTCCTGGGCAAATACTTAGTCTCAATTGCCTCATCGACCCAAAGCGCCAATTGGGGGCGTTATGGGTGATATTAACAATCTAAGTGCTGATAGGGCTGTGCGCTTAGACAGCTGCCACTGATGAAGCGAAATGATTGTAATGATTTCCTGATGGCAGCGTACTATAATTGGCAATCAGCACATTGAGACTTTGTGTGTAATGCGTATATAAGAATGGTCCCCGTATATGATTATTATTGAGGGCATTGCACCCCACAAACAGTTATGGGCCTGCATATAACCATAGGCGCAACATCTGGGGAATACGGTGCTTATGCACAAAAAGGAATCGATGTGAGAACAAGCTCAACATCAATAACAATGGGCGCTTCCACAGCGTAGAAGGAGCAAAATGAAATCGCTGCTAAGGCCTAAAAAAATGTCTTGCCCTTTTCTGAACGACCCTTATCAGAAAAGTAAAATAATTTAAAAAAAGGGTCAGGAAAGCACCCAATATTTTTTGACTTGGGTGTTTTAAAAAAAACACCGTAATAAATAAATAACAAAATATATTAATTATAATGTGCAAATTAAAGCCCTTGTGCAAACTTAAACAAAATAAATTTGTGCACAATTCAACATGTCTTCAGCAGTGGCCCTACCGATGGGGGCAAAGTCCCCTTTTTTTTTTGTTTTTTTTTTTAGGACGAAAAAGCAGGTCGATATGAACCAAAATACGTACTTTCATCTGTCTTTTGGAAAATTGCAACCAATTCCAGCCTCAAATTTGGGCAAAATAATGGAACATGGCAATATTTGTACACTACGCGAGCATTCATTAATTAAAAATTAAGGGCATTTGTGATCCAAAAAAAATGTTGAGATTTTTTTATATCACTGAACCGGTAGCCTTAGTAATCACGTGTGCCCAATCGTACGTGCAAAAGTCAGTCGCATCTGTACGAAATTCGTAATTTTGTATTTTCTGTCCGTAAACAGACAGAAATTACACCACAGTTTAGCCTATGGGATCGTGGGAAACGAGCAATCGCTAATAACACAAAACCGGAAGTCGGGGATCAGCTTAATTTTCAGCATAAGCTTTTCTCAAGGATATCTAGTGATCAATGAATTAAAACAGAAGGTGCCTGAATCACGAAATGCACCTTTTGGAGCAAATCATCGGGACAACTTACAAATTTTGACCGCTCTGGCGGGACGACTTGGGAATTGCCCCCTCCAGATTGACTGCCTCAGTATGCCATTCTTGCAGTGGTGTCAGAGAAGATACATTAAAATCCAGCTCCCAGAAGATATAATTTTAATTCCAGCAAACCAGCAGGTTAAACTTCCCAGAATTATACTTATAACGTGGTTAAGTGAAATTGGTTCAGGTATGAGAATATAGTCTCAGTTCCGGAGTATATTTATTATACATGTAATATTATGGGTAGTGAACTGGTTGCTTCAGGGTATTTAGAACATAGTCTTCAGTTGTGAGTATTATTATTGTATAGAAAGATGAGGTACGGACATTTTAATATACAAAGTACTCTGTGTAATATTGGGTGTAAAGAGATGTCTTAGCCAATGTGTAGGTCACAAATGTGCTATAGGGCATTCTGTATATCATGGGCAACGAAATGGAATGATGTTGTTTTACTTTGGGATCAACCAGAGAGATACTGATGAAGTCGTACAATTGAAAGTGTAGTAAAAAGGTGATATGTCTTAAAATGTACTCCGGTGCAAAAAAATATCCCCCACTAGTGCTGCAGAAGGCCTGTAAATATAAAAGATTTACTTTGAACATGTATGACGTCCACTTTTCTTAGGCTGGCAGTGAGTCCGCATCATGAGTCCGAGCTGAGTACCGAATCCATCAGGTCAAGGTCCTGCGTCAGAGTACGAGTCCATCGGACCCAAGCTGAGTCAACAAGGTCTGAGTCCCAGTCATGGGGCCTGAGTGTGATTGAGTCCAACAGGTCTGGTTCGGTAAAAGAAAATTCAAGGTGTGTGACTGTTGGACAACCTCCCATCCCACATGCACACATGTTGGACCTTGTGGACTCCAAACTTGGGCCCAAAGGACTCCGACTGGCTCACAACTAATGGAATCAGACTCAAGCTCTGGACTCATGAGTCCGACTCACTCCAACATTGCCATGCGGGATTACACACGGCAGGAACAATGTCTGAGGGGGGAATCCTCTTCCACTCTGTGTAGTCTCTGATTCAGCTGCTTATTGACATCGTAAATATTGCTAAAATAGCAGAAGTTGTTATCCTTTTAAATGTTTATCCTTTGTGGAGGCAGGTCATACAACCTCTTGCACTCACAAAACAAGATCGTTATGTACAATAGCTGCCATGTGATACATACGTGGCCAGTTTTTATGGTACTATTTTCTTAAGGTAATAGAATAGAAATAAAGGGTGCTACGTCCATGTTTATGACGAATAATGTGCCCTCGGCAGTAAAAACATAATTTGAATAATGGGCCTCAGCTTTGCCTTGCCCATTGTTCATGTTTTTACTTGCCTTGGACACATTTTTCTTGCATAAACTTGAACATCTTACCCTTTATTTCTAAAATAGAAGTCTTTACCCTATGAAGGACATACCCCACATTACTATCACATGGATATCACATGAGTACCACACTGATTATATCCTTCCTGTGACAAAGTAAGTCTAGTGGAAAGACTTACTTTGAGCGATGAATAACTTCAATAGAAGTCCCTGTGTCTGCTTACATGAAGGCCCTACCCTTTTGAATCCCACAGCCAGCATTTGCTCTTTGCACGGTTCCCCATTTGAGGGGAGAGCTTCAAACTGGCAGCAATATGAATGGGAGCTTGACACAAGTTTGATTCTCAACACACCAAATCAATGAGCCTACAAGAGGTGAATGTATTGTTCTGTTAACCCATGTATATGATTTATTAAACCTCGTTTATTCCAGTGCCAGTTTGAGGCTTTACTTGCAAAGGGCGAATTGGACTTAACCATGAAGAAGCCTAAACGTATGGATAAACATGATAAACACAACGGGTGGCAGAGGTGGCAGTATGGGGTGGCCAGAGACAATGGCAACCTTGAAATAACAGTGGTGATTGACACCACGCCTCCTGTTTCGTATGAGAGTGATCATTTGGTGTCCTCAATTATACATAGCAATTCAGTGTTTTACTACACTGTGATATAAAGTGCAAGTTTTAGTAAATGTTGTTTGGTAATAATGACATCAGAAGGAAATATAGACCATGTTACATTTTACTTTGTTTAATACTAGCAAACAAAAATGATCTGTACAACAATATTTTGAAATATCTTTTTAAATATCTATTTAGGATCAGTATTGGTTTTGTGTCTGATGGATGCATCTTTATGAAACATTATGATTATGCATGCATGTATATCAAGTGGCACTTTGATGACTTTTTCTAAATATTTTGGTATGTAATATTTTTATTGTGAAATCTGTATTAGAGAACCGCTGATATTGGTATGTTTGTTATGAAATCTCGTTTTAAGGATACTCAATATTTGCCGAGTGTTTCATATGTACCCTTTTTGGAAGTTCTACTTGTAACAAATTAGTTTTTAGGGTATTTGTTATAGTGTTATGCCATAAATAAAAAGAATTTGTTTCTTGTAGAATTTAAAATGGGGGTACATATGGCACTCTTTCCCATTATTCTTGTGTTCCCTGAGCAATGTTGAGGTAACAATTCTGCCCTGTATACCGCTGCATGCATCAGTGCATTTGTCCAAGGCTATTCACTGCTTTCACTGCTGCTGAGAGATGTAATGTAGTAGAGGTTGTCTTAGGAGAAAACACAATCAATTTTGTTAGGGAACATGAAATAATAACAACTTGCATCCCTAATGGCACTTTGTACTTAATTGCCCTCTCCAAATCAAAAACATTATGGAAGTTTACGGGTTTATTATAAAAAAAAAAAGAGGAAAGAAATAGGGAGAGAGGAGAAACCAAATGAGTTTAATGGACTGTATTCAATATGACGTCAGCTACCAGTGACCAGACATGTTGGTGGACAAGATGCATACATTCCAGGACTACAATACAATTACAATAAGCTGTCAATCGATCCATGTTTAGCGATTGCACAGGGATCATTGACAGGTGAATGTATTGTAGTACTGGAATGCGTCTATCTTGTCCACCAACATGGCTGGCTATTGAATACGGTCTATACTGGCAGTGAGATGGGATTTTATAGCTTTGGAAGTGGAATAGATAGAAAAAGGGAAATCTGTTTTTTAGGAAACCGTTACCTCAAGGTTGTAATTGCTAGTAGAATCAAAATAATAATAATAATAATAATAATATGCAGGCATTTATAAAGCGCTCTTACACAATCGGTATCACAGCGCTGTACAATTACTATTATTATTTTTACCCCGAGATGTAGATCAACCAAAATTTGAATCTCAGTTTCAATAATCTTACTGTAATCAAAGTATAACAAGTATTATAGTCTGTAGTTATCTTGTTTTCCAAATTGTGTATTTATAGAGCCACCAGGTTCAAACATTATTAGCATGAAAAAATCAGGCTAAAGGCCTAATTTGTAATAATCTCATGGTGTACAAGGTTTACTTGTACAAGAAAATTATTATTACAGGACATGAAATTATATGTTGTAAGGATAAGTGTAGACATCAGTTGTAAATCTTTTATTTAAGTGTGTTTGAGTAGCCAGTTGGCCAGGGCTTAAACAAGTGCCAGCAGTACATACATTTCAAGATAAGATAAATTATATACCTGTCACAGGCGCCATAAAAACACCATTTTCTCTTGCCCCTGAGCCTGCTAAGAACAGGACAAATAACTTTTGCTTTATATATGTGTATGTCCAGAAATTTTGGTTTAAGTTTCAGTTTTGTAATATAAGTCATATGTTCAAACCAATTATAGCAAAACTTGGTCAGAATAACCATGAGCAGTGTTCAGAAGCCAGAATTATGAGTTACCTCAATTTTTGAAATATTTCTGTAATGAACCGCATCTGCATGAAGTTAATGAAATCAACAACACTTAACATTGGCCAATATAAATGATAACTGTTTATATGCACTGCAAAGCGGTTGGTTCAAATTTCAGTGTTAGTTATTGTGGTAGTGTTTGATAGGTTCCCTCCTCTGGAGTGTGCATCTATTATATGCCATTATCCAATGACTTTAATAGAAATATTACCATGCTTTATGTTGGATAATCAACTCATAAAAGATTAGAACTAGTAAAACAGCACAGGGTGGGCAAGAAAAGTAGAACTTTTTGTTGAAACAATAGTTCCTTTTCAAATAAAATTACTTTGTGTAAGGCCAAGAAGAGTACGAAACACATGCCCAATGCTATGTTAAATTGAACAGAGTTGGGACTTTCTTTTCTAAACTATATGGTGTTCCATTGAGATGTGGTCAAGTGAAATTCTGCTTTATCTACAGTGGGAAGTGGAATTGAGTTAAGACCTTTTAATTTTAGGAATACATGGGGGGTACCAAAATTGCAAAAAGTGCACTAGTGAGTTTGCGCCTTCTGTTAGTCAACCCTTGATATGGACATGTAACTGCAAATGGTGTCTCGATCGCCACTTGTGAACTGCTGGGTTTGGGACCTGAAGACCATGAAGAGTACACTAAACTGCAGTTAGAGGAGTAAACAATTTAAAGAATAGAAACACTTGTCATGTCCTGCAAGGTCACGACTTCCGTTCTTGCTTATTGCCATGTATGAAGCAAGTATGTGTGAAAGGACCAAAGACATGGAGCTGAAATAAAGTTGTGGTGTATTTTACTTGATGAAAATTAGATCTGAAGTTAGTCTGTGCATGTGTTGAGCAGTTAAGACTTGAAATGTTACGCTTGCCGAGAACCTCGTTACCAATTTGGGAATATCTGATGGTGCAAAAATTGCAAGGCCATTTCTTTGTGTGAAGACCTACCTAACATCCAGCTACTGCATTGCTAATGGCCAATGTTGTCAACAAAAATTTCAGTTAGGCGCGGCACCAGAGGGCAAAAAGTAGCCCAACCTTGTGTTTCTATGGGACAAAAAAAATAACTGCTATCTACAGCACCTGCTGAAAAGCACCTTTTTGACGTTCAAAAGTAGCCCAATTGGGCAGGTAAAGCGCGGCATTGGCAAAACTGCAAATGGCAACTATTTATCTTGATGCTGGGTACTATGCTTATTAGTGTTGCGAGTTGAGGCAAGTTGCAAAATGGTTTATGCTCAGCATGCACATTATTGTATGATAATGAGCACAACATGTGGATTTTTATCAGAGTCAGTATTTTTATAGTTTTTTTGAGGACATGACAATCAGTTATTTAAATTGTTAGTTCCCTTGCTAATTTGGATTTTGTGGAAATTGTGTTGCCATAACTTAAAATTTAAAAAAAAATAAAATCTTCACAGGGACAAACACCTGTACAGCATTTGAGATGCAATGTAACAGAACTTCTCTTTGGAGATAATGCAACTCAATTACAGTGTTCATGGACTGAGGAAAAACATAATAGGAAAGTCTAGATGCTATATACAAGCAGCAATATGCTTGTACATGAAATGTGGATTATTTGATCATGATCAATCAATAGAATATCACATTTTGCATACAAGCACACACATTGCATATTCTTAACCCCCTGGGTACTACCACTTAGGCATAAAAAAAATGTTTGTTTGGCGTAACAGAAAAAATATCAGGGTCGGTCGGTCAATTTGGTTTTTTTTTAGATCTCAATGTTTTACTCTAAAATGAATACAAGATGCTACTATTTAAAGCTTTTTTCAATGACATAGCAAAGATATTTTATTTTACTTATTGTAGTTGCTTTGTCTTGTTTTGTTATTTTTTCGTCTTTGTGTTGGTAAAAAAAATATTTTAATTGTGGATGAAAGTAATGGGTCGGTCGGCAGAAATATTTTTTTTATTTTGTGCTAATTGCATAAAAACTTTTGAGTCGGCAGGTTTTTTTAGGGTCGGTCGGATTACGCCAAACAATTTCTTTTTATGCCTTATGGTACAACCTGTCCGATTGGCTCATTTTAAAACAACATGAAAAAACCCGAGTAACCAATCAAAATAGATACCACCTTTCTTAGAGTATTTCTGATTTGCTCATTACATGATATTATATTCCAAGTAACCAATCAAAATAAAGCTTAGATGGCAATAGATTGGCAGGTAGTGCCTAGAGGGTTGAAGTGTCAAAATCAAGGCAAGTTATATAATTTTAGGGTAATTTAATTATCTCTAAACTTGGGCATTTTTAACCTTTATGTAACACATAGTTTAGGTAGGTTGACTATGTCATTCAATATATTGTGTTATGGTGAAACCGTGAATAGAAATAACTATTATATAATTATGTACGTGCACAGACAGGAAAATGCACTGAAATGATTTTTAAAAATTTTGTACTTGTTGTGTAATCATTGTGATGTCCCACAATAAAACTGAACACAAATGACAACAAAACTGTGGATTCCATATATTTATTTTGTGGTCTTCTAGCGACAATACTGCCTCTTGGAAAAATTATGGAACTGTCAGTAAAAGACCTACATAATGGCATGTACTGCCCACCAGGATGTGAAGTAAAACCATTTAAAGGTCAGATTTTTCATGTTTTCCCCCATCACGTGAAGCATATCGCCAAAAACATTGGATTACAAATTTCGAGTTAAATCGGTCAGTTTGGATAGAAGCAAAAATTTGTAATAAATTAGTCCATAGGATTGTATGTTAATTAATGTGGTTGACCACATTTGGAGACGTTTTTGTTCATAACGTCTAAAGGAAACGCTGCCTGTATTCAAATTTAACTGGGGTAATGAGAAAAATGTGAACTTTCTTCCGATAGAAAAAAATCGGGGACAAGGTTGTCAATTGGGTCAACCTCCCCCCTTAACACCTCCCATGTCACACAAAGGCAGCATTTTATAATACCTGCCACATGTTTTGATCGAGATCTCGATCACTGAGCACAGTAAGGGTTTAAGAAAATGCTATATTAATTTTGGTGTATCTTAAAGGTGCATTTTGTGATTTCAGCATCTTCTGTTTTATTCATTAATCACCAAATATCCTTGAGAAAAGCTTATTCTCAAACTTTGAGTTGATCCCAATCTTGTGGTTTTGTGTTATGAACAATTGCTTGTTTCCCACGGTTCCATAGACCACTGTGCTGTAATTTCTGTCCGTTTACAGACAGAAAATACAAAATTGGGAATTTTTAACAGATGCGATCGAATTTGCACATAAGATTGGGCACACATGGATTACTAAGGCTAACGGTTCAGATGATATAAAAATCTCAATATTTTTTAGGTAAGTCGGGTGAACGAGGCTGTGGATCACGAAATGCCCCTTTAACCACTTCTTGTGTGGATTTATCTACTGGCATTCCAAATCTTCATACAAACATTTTGACGGAAGCATGCTGCGCAGAAGAAAATGGAGAAAATATTCAATCTCTGAATACCATAATCTGTAAAAAACCATCATGGATGATTAAAGACACTATCAGTGATTTACCCGAAAGAGTCAAAATATTTGAAATTTGCAGGAAATGCATAAAATTGAAGGATAAGTCTGTATGATTCTCATAAGTTACTTTTTCCAAGTAAAGAATTGCCAGAAAAGGAAGAAAGCAGCGGTCTTCAAAGATATGACTCTCCATTCAATTACGTGTTGTTTTAATGACTAAAATATCCGATTTTGTAGTTATTAGGTTGCTTCTGGTCTTATCATTTGCAGGGTATGTTAGGGTACCCGTACTTGTTACAGACATGTAAAAACTCTGATTTTGATGATTTTTTTTGATTTTATGATTTAGCAAATCACTGATAGTGCCTTTAATAAAGTCCGTATGGATATGTCTAAGCAAAAGAATGATAATCTATTCACAACAATTGAGCAAACACACATGTACTTTATTGCAGTGACTTGGAGTATTATTTCTGTTTGAAAATATGAAGCAAAAGTTTAAAGTGACAGGAGATTTTGAGTACCAAATTCTCAGGTTTGATGTTGTGAAAGGTGGGATCGAGGCCAATGATTGGGTAGTGCCTCTAAATATTTCTTAGGTATAGGTAATTTATGAATACACAGTGGGTAGTTTCAAGTTCTTCAGAAGTCAACCTCATTAAATCTATTGTCCAACTTGAATAGCTTGAATTGTATATGTTGCATTGATTCAGTTTAATTTTTTCAGTTACTTCACTATTATTCTTCCAGTCAGGAGGAATTTGCTCTCCATGTAATCTTGAAATCCTACTTAACAGACGAGGTATAGATGAGTCTTCCCTGGATGGATAGTTGATTTGAAAACGCATAAAATTTGAATACAATTACCAGGAGTACATACGTACATACCCACTCTGAAAGGTAAGTTTAGTTGCCCTATGCTATGCATGTACCCAGAGGGTGTTTTGATTCAATCCCAGAATGCATTGCAATCTTACTGTACTGTACTAAACACATGTCAGTACTTAGGGATAAAAAAGTTTTCAAGAAGTTTAAGAACCACAAGACATTTCATGATCATGCTAAAAAGTCTGTAAGTACTAACCCTACGCTAAAATGATTTAAAACAAAGGTATTATTAAGTGTCTTTATGAAAGGATTTTTGTTGGGATCACATACCTTATTGAAGTGAAATTCCAGAAAACTGGTGCATTGTGGGATTGACTCAATACACCCTCTGGTGTGTACCTGCAAACACGAACCCTGCAATTCATTTTGTTTCAATTTGATTCATGAACAAAGAAATTCACATTCCAAGTAAACTCATCATGCATCTGCGCGTTTTTTGAAAGTCTCATTATATTATGACAAAACCAAAATAAAACAAAAATATCACGGCGACAGTTTTGACCACTGATTTGGATCCACTGACTACATCCTGGGTAAATATGAAATTTTCATCTCGGCAATATAACTTGAATAAACATCTTGTTTTACACTAATCTTCTCTAGATAATGGGAATTAGAGGGCGCTTATGACATACAATCATGACCTCTTGTAGGCCTATATTGCAAGATTCCCACATGGATTTGTTCTGTTTTTGCAGGAATACGGCTCTTGCAAGTCCCTACTTTATACTAAGTTGTGAAAATTGTGTCGCCGCTGCTCTAATTGTTTCTAAAAATAAGAGACAATTGTACGGAGATCCAAACAGCTGTGCCTCACGGCATGGCAACTAAACTTCCTATTAAAAAAAGAGTAAATACTTTTTAATTTCCAGCTGAAGTATAATATCTGTGCCACTCCTTAGTCAGTCATGAAAAAAAGAACACATCATACGAATGTTGATGTGACTTGCAACAAAATCTCTCTTTGTAGAGCCAGCAAAAAAAAAAATCTTCATTCCACCACGAATTCTTCAAAGACGGGGGAGATTTAGAAATCGTCTCTGTCAGATCTATCTCAGATCCTTTTTGCAACTTTGGGCTGGGGCTTGAAAAGCGTAGTATTTGTGTTTCGGTATCTATTGCCCCTTACACATTGTAAGGCCCAAAAAAAAAGTTTGTCTCAGAGAAATGTGAAAATGCTAATGCGAAAATTGCTTTTTTTTTTTTAGAAAAATTTTTTTTTTTAATTTTTTAGGTTTTTTCTTTTTTTTTTTAATGCATTCTTTTTTTTTGGCCCACTTTTTTCAATTTTTTTCATTTTCTGAAATTTTTTACCCAAAAATTTAAAGTGAGAAAACCTAAAAAAAAAAAAAACTTTTTCTTTTTTAAATTTAGCCAATTTTAAAATTTTAAACATAATGTGCGCAAGATCTTTTAGACAAACTTTTTTTTTTTTTCATTGGCCTAATAACAATTACAACACCATTGATTGTATTGAGCACCACTTGTTCTGACCAAATGTATTTGTACGCTGTCTTGGGAAAGATGTGAATATTGAAACCAACAACCATCTCACTTGTTTGTGTCAACAAAGTGCCTATGTGTAAACCTGCAGACGACATCATTTTTTTTCATAATCCAGCAAAGAAAAGACAAATGTGATGCAATCTGGAAAACCCTGTTCAAAGTCCCCTTTGGTTTGGTTTCGAGACTCCTACCGATTGGCTTTGTGTCTTGTTGTTTTAAGGTCCTATCCTGATTATCAGCTATTTTTTAGGTAGGTCTTACAGAGATGAATAATGATTCTTTGATAGAGTGTCCGATTGCTGGCCATTACACATCGTGCATCATTCTCAAGGTTCAAGGCAGGGTCTAAATTAAACTTATGAATGCAATAATACAGCATAAACAACCTGGTAATGTTTCAGTATAAAAGACATGTCAGCAGAACATCTAGATTTTGAAATATGGCTCTAATAATCTACGGTCAGTCATGTTTTTTCTGGCTCAAGACGTGAGTAAAATTCATCCAATGAGCAAGGATCTCACATCAAACTTCTTTCTTCAGACTTTTTGGACGAGTAGTCCCGTACCAAGGCCCATTAGGACACCACCCAAGTACTGGGAAGAGACAAGGATTGGCCTATAGAAAATCAGCCACTTTCCAGTTGAAATCATCATAATTTTACTACAGCCTGTCCGTATGTGATAACCCAAGAATCAGAGGGTGTATTGAGTCAATCCCGCAATGTACCAGTTTCGGGAAATTTCACCTCGATGGTAGTCCCATAAAAATTCTATTCTTAACATATAAAAACCCTGACTTTTTATTGCTCATTTTAGTCCACAAAGCAATTAGTATTTAGGACATTTTTAGCATGATCACGAAATGTCCTGTGGTTCTTGAACTTTTGGAACACTCTTTATATCCTTTAGTACTACTGACACATGTTTAGTACAGTACAGTATAGGTAGGTTGCAATGCATTATGGGATTGGTTCAAAACATCCTCTGCCCAGGAATATTACCTGCTGACACTACATAAAAACAATCATTTCCAATATGGAAACAGTATTTTCACTTTGATTATCAGAGTCAAGCACATGCATACAACTGCCATCATGATTCTCCTTCTATCGTTTCTCCAACTTCATACCTGGCAAAGTCCACCAGGCTGACTTTATGTTGTAATAAATGTTCCCCCACACATA
The DNA here is from genome assembly GCA_023653785.1 of Ophioderma brevispina. NCBI lineage: Eukaryota > Metazoa > Echinodermata > Ophiuroidea > Amphilepidida > Ophiodermatidae > Ophioderma > Ophioderma brevispina. Next base: position 43,897 of record JAMKCH010007569.1, on the reverse strand, counting down.
CACTAGTGTTCAACAGGTAGTCCTGCATAAGCATCTCGGTGGGGATCACTTCTTCCTCAGGCGGGGGTTGATCCTCTTCTGAATCGGAAAAACCTTGGGTTGACTCTTGGACGGGCTCGGCACTCGCTGTAAAAGGAGGTCAAATATGCGGAAAGTCTAATAATTGACAAATTAGAATTACTGAAAATTTTATGGAAAATGGCATTGATTTGTCAAAATGATTTCAAGGAGGCTCAATTGGACATTCTTAAAAATACTCTGAAGTAATGGCCTCCGGGAATATACAAACAAGTTATTTACAACATCATGTGCTTAAAGGGGGATGGCCCGAATTTAAGTATATGAAATTTTCATCTTGATAGAATGGACTTCACCCCAAAACCCCATCTGTGAAATTTTGCACCAATATTTCAATCCGTTTTGATGTGAGGGCTAAAAACATTATTTTGTAAGCCCCATAGAGTACTTTGTTAGATTAATATTGGCTGACCAAAATGGGGCACATTTTTGTTTATAACTTCCAAACCAAACATCTTTTAGCCCTAATATTTTACAGGGTAAATGAGAAAAATAGTAGCTTTCTTCTGATACAAAAATTTTAACCACTTCCGGTAAAATCTCGGGTCCCTGGGGACGAGGTTATTAGCGATCGGACTATGGACCTTTAAGGCTGCATATATCTTTGCTACAAGAATACCCTACAGTATCTCCTAGAGACAAAAGACCAACTGGCAACACCACTGTCTGAATTAAAAGCACAATTGTGAATATATTATTCTCACCCATGATCCAGTTTCAAGAACTGATGACATTTCACTTATTACCTTACATGAGTACTTGGAATACATTTAGGAATCCAGGCAGAGTTCCTACAGAATGGTGAACTTTTAGAGTAAAGAATCAAGCCTTGTATTCTAAGGAAAGGCAACCAATTTCTGTGGGACTCAACTTTTTTCAAGTAGGGACGTGTGGCCCGAACTTGGGAGCTTGGGAACGGATTTTGTCTCTCAAAGTAGGGTCTTAGAAACTGAAATTTCTAGAAATTTGCAGGCTTTGGAACTGGAAATGCAAGCATAAAGGGTCATACATACCCGTACCTCTTTCCTAGTTCAGTGCCCCCATGATTAAGTAGTAGTAGTAAATTGTCATGCCGAGCAAGCTCGTGCGCCGATTGCCCATCTCTCTTCCTTATAGCGGTTGGCGGGCCAGACTACACCATATTATTATTTGCTGAGGGGGGTTCCCCACTCCTCCCGCACCGCGAGTTTGTTACTTCCCAGCATTGAATATGCTGGTCCCCTTTATAACACCTGGGTGGGAGGTAGTAAATAAAGTAAGCATCTTACTCAAGTGGCTCAACATGTTGCCGCAGTGGGACTCGAACCCACAACCTTTGACGTTCGGGCAAATGCTCAATCCACTGGAACACCATGTGCCCCCAGGATTAATTCACTTGAAAATATGCTACTACTAGTTTCTCTCTGTGGTACTAGGATTCAAGATTTTTTTTCATTCCCACAGAAGCCAGTGCTAGGGTAACGAACCTAAAAATGTTTGCTCCTGGCTTGATCTGGCCCAACACTTGGCAACTTTTGTTTTGCTAGAATGACACTAACCCTTCATCCTTGGACACAGGCTAGTCCTTTTTGCACAAGATAACCTTATCTCAAAATTCTTTCACTTCACCTCATACACTCCCACTCTACAGAACTACCTTCCAGAAGATCAGTTCTCTGCAGCCATTTCAATCCCACCATTTTTAAAAAACTCATCCTTTGTGGGTTCTATTTTCTTATTATCCTTTGTGGTCTCCCATCTTGTTCATTTTATTACATAATAAATAAACCATTTATACTCTTTTGGCATTCCATTAATTTATTCTGCCAAAAGCTGGATTTTTCCAGACTCTTGCCAAATCTTACTAATTCACAAATATAACTATGTTAGTCCTTCACCTTGTGGTTCTGGTTCAGCCTGGTGGAGGAGGGGTCGTGTATATTCTCCTATCTTCCGTGGGATTCCATGCCTACGATATGCTGGCATAACATTCTGCAAAACTCTTTAGGGTTGAATTGCTGCTTTCCTACTTTGTCTCCGTCCTGCTGAAGGCAACAGGGATGTGTACCTTCCCAATCATGCAAAAATTTTTTGTCTTGTTTTTAAATAGGTTGCCACTGGGTAGTGCACTATAACCTGAATTGGTTTTTCAAAAAGCCAGACCCGAATGGGTAATTAGTAGTCGAGTAGGTTAAAAATACATCTGTCCTCGGACCGCCTGTGTCCGGCCTGCGTCGCGGTTTTCAATGATATGCTCATGTGACTTTGACCTTGGTTTGTGTTCTTTGACCTCATTAACAAATGAGGGATCCATGTTGCACCTATGATTCAAGTTTGTGTTCCAAAGAAACTTCAACTTTTCAATTTAATGTTCAATTACCTGTTTCAGCAGAGCCCTATCTCTACACAACTTGACCTTCACATGACTTTTGACCTTGGTATGTGACCTGGTATGTGACCTTACCTCAGCAGCAAATGCGGGATCCCATGTTTGCATCTATGACTGAATTTTGGTTGAAATCCACAAGTATGCGGATATTACAAGCAAATGTTAACCCTTTTTCACAACAGACATCAACAACAGACAAACTAGAGTGGACAAAGTGATCCCTACGTGTCTTCCTGCCTTAGGGCAGGCGACACAAAAATGCATTTTTTTGTAAATGGCAATAATTTTATTTCCAATATTCTTATGTAGTTCCCATGAATTGTTGTCATGGCACTGCTTGGCAAAAGTGCAGGCATATTTTCAAAATATTCCAAGGGATTCTGAATCAGAGTATAGTTAGGATTCAGATTCACTGTGAAGTTACAAGATAAATCAAGGGATTACAGGATTACTACAAGAAGGCCGCATTTGCAATACTTTGAGTATACCTAATAGAGATTCAAAGCATGCATGGTCTAGTACGGTATTGTTATGTTAATTCAACAAATGCCTTGACTGATTGGGAAGCAGTGATCGTTATGAAATATAATTCAATGTATAACCTCAAGATTTGAGTTTGGCAGGCTATTTTGAAATTATTTGTGCTCACATGTGCGTGTTATTTGTCAAAAAGCCTTGAACACACAATCTTGTTCATAATTGTTGGAACACTTTGTGCAGATTTGCTTCCCGCCCCTCAATTCATTGTTGCATGAGCACGACACACTTGGTCAATCTCACTGCATATTATTTTCAACACTGACTCGGGAGGGGACGGGGAGGGGGAAAGAAAGTTATAGTTACAATGTGTTTCAAGCCTATATCTCTAGCATAGCTGCCAATATTGACAAGTGATCCAAGGACTTATGAACAAAACTGACACAATTTAGTTCTCAATAACTTATGCATATAGGCCATGAAATGACTTTTAAAATGACTCCAATTTTGTGAACTCAATTTTGACTTTAGGTGGAATTTGCTCAAATTTCAATGTATTAGTGACATTCTTAGATATCTTTAAAATATACTGAGATAATTAAAGGTCCATGGCCCGATCGCTAATAGCCTCGTCCCCAGAAGCCCCAGATTAAAAAAAAAAAAGAAAAAAAATGTTTGGTTTGGAAGTTATGAGCGAAAATGTGCCCTATTTTGGTCGACCAATATTAATTCTACAGAGTACTCTATGGGGCTTAGAAAATCACGTTTTTAGCTCTCATATCAAAACGGATTGAAATATCGGCGCGAAACTTTACAGGTGGGGTTTTGGAGTGAAGGCCAATCTATCAAGATGAAAACTTCATATCCTTAAAGGTGCTTGTTCCGATTTATGTGTATTGTGTTCTCTGCTTGATATGAGAGCCTGGCACTTGCACATACACCCCATCAAGTACCATGGGAAACAAACTTGCAGTTTTTATGGTAGACGCAATAATGCATGTTGCAAAGCCCTATTCAATACTGTGCTAATATTGATGGTTAACCACTAAAACGGTGTTTTTTTGTTTATATCTTGGGAATGAAATGGATTAGAGGGCTCAAATTTCAGGACGACAATGAGAAAAATATGGCCTTTCATCTGATATCAAAATCGATACTACTTCCGGGTATATCAGGGGGGTCCCAAAGACGATCGGAACACGCACCTTTAAATCGGGCCATCCCCCTTTAAAATGTGTATTTTGTCTTTAAATTTCACAAGAATTAAAACAAACTTGTACGAGTTCATTTTGAAAATTTGTATTTTTTTATAACAAAATGGAATCTTGGCTTAAAGGCCGACTCAGAGATTTCCCGAGGAGGGCCCCTCAATTTTCAAACAAACCATGTTTTTTGCATATACATAATGCTTGTCCATATACTAATCACTGTGTGAAATTGCTAAGCTCAAATAAGTTGTTCATATAGAAAATCACAACTTTGTTATAAAATTCCGGATCCGGAATTTTTTTTGTTATACGCAGTATCCTAATACTATACTCTACATAAATGTTTACTGCATCCAAATGAAAAATCTGATTCATCTCAAACTTTGGAATTGTGCATTTTAGGTTACTATCATTAAAATGAATACCTTTAAAATGAATTATTGATGACAGCCAAACCCATAAAGTGTAACGAGTATATTCTTGTTAGGTCATGAATGGAAGCAGAAAATTGGGCAAAATGGCCTGATTTGCAGGATACTTCACTCATAAAAAACCTGAGGCGCTCACAGGGCTGCCATGCAACCAAGTTATTGCAAACAGAATCAGACCTGGTTCAATATGTTCAAGCTCTTAACAATGCATCACAGTTTGCTTCCCATCTCAATTAGATATAGGCCTATTCATCTCAGATTCAAAGCAAATACAACCATACCAAAATCTCAAAATCAACAAAAATTGAGGGTGTGTATCTTTTGCTTTAACAGAACTCTTCTGTCACCATGGCAACAACACCAGTGTACCTACCTAAGTGATAGCTTGCTGGTAAAAACATACATAGAGCTCGCCTCAATGCCATGTTTTCTTTGACCTGACCTATTGTAAGTGCCGTGAGATCTTCTAACGATTTACCGCCATGGACCTGCAGATTTGACAAATCACTTTTGGAGATAGGAAGCTGCAATAGATAATTAACATGCAAAAAAGATTAGAATCAATTGGAAATTGAAAAATGTTTGCATTACAGCAGGAGCAGAATATCATAGGGGCCTTATTTATGGAGTTTGTTCAGGCCCGACTATATCTAAGGTTTGACACCTTTGGTAGTTAGTATGGACGCTCTACATCAGGGGTGTCCAACCTGCGGCCCGCTGGCCATTTGCGGCCCGCTAAGAGCTCACATTCGGCCCGCAAGGTACTTCCCAGAAAAAAATAAAATGCATAAATATAGCCCAAATTTATGCCTTATAGATTTGTTTATTAAAAAATCTCATTAAAGATCTCACACATAGAAGCAAAGAACCATACCCAAATAATACATACAACACACACACAACCAACACTTGCACACACCACCACAACCTCTTCCTCCCATCACCTCCCCCCAACACACACACATCGCTTAAAAGGACACCTGAAATACACACGCTCTCAAATATGCAGATCATCCCCGTATTACACCCACTCTTAACTGCAATGACAGATTTAACAGATTTGTATGATGATTATTTTCTGGGGGTACTGTGACTCCGAGGGTACTTCCGTGCCGAAAATATGGGTCTCATTTTCAGCCTTCTGGTATATGAATGATCCCTTTTTCCATGCCAATGTTGGTGTAGAAATTGGGATTTTTTTAAACATTTTTTGAAAAATTGTCCAATTTCCTTAATCTGATGCCGAAATTTTCTCAAAATTATTGGAAAATGAGTCCAATTTCCTCTATCTGGAACCCAAATTTTTCTGAAATTACTAAAAAGGTCCACAATTCTAAGAAAAATGGCAAATTTGTGTTAAATTGGCCCAAATCTGCCAGCGTTGGTAATGCCAATAATGGGTCCCCTTTTGGCAAAACTAGTAATATATGGGTCCTACTTTCGCGATTCTCGCAGGCTGGTCCCTACCACAACCAACTTGTGTTTACCCCCACCGATTATTTGCTTGCGGCCAACAATAGTTTTGGATTCAATCTATGCGGCCCCTGCATTGAAAAGGTTGGACACCCCTGCTCTACATCAATAATGAATACTTTTTTGTAATCCTTATGACTAGACGGACAGTACGACATACATTTCAACATGATTGGAGCATTTGAAAAGTTTGACCCCTGTGTAACATTAAATTGACCCCTATTGAAAAAGTGATACCACAATTGAGACCACTAACTGTTTGACCAATGACTTATAAAGATAGACAAGCGGATTCTCCACAAACGGCGTAACCGAAATCAAGGTGCCCAAAAGTATTATAATGAGCATACGCACTTCATTAACATAGTTTTGGGCACCACCATATTTGGTTTACGTATCGTCGTATTTGGAAAGTCGATTATGCATATTTATGAGGCACGCCGTATTTTACGTTCGTCACACTAAGCGAGTGAAAAACAACAATAACAACTGATGCCACATGCTATCACTCGGACTCAAATATCTCTTTTCCTAAGCAAAATTTACAAGGGTCATCGGGGGGACTTTTTGTGTATTAGGAATGCAGGAATCTTTTTAGATGCATGGTTTCTTCCATCGATTGGTTTTCGCATAATTATTGCAGAAAAATCGGCCCATCAGACAATGGAATACTGTGGAAATGCAACACTGATAACATAACGCGTGACACACAGATTTGTAGGTGCGTGTGCTTGTGCAGTAACAGCAACGACGCGCGGCTGGTTGCGCAACAACAAGGATGGCGCGCGAGATGTGAGAGAAATCGGTTACACTGCTGGCCTATTCAATAATACGATCGTTTCCCCTCTTGGTTTATATTCTAGCTCAATGCTGTTTGACCCAGGTCCGTGCACCCGCTCTACATATTCTGGCACATGTGTGTCATGTGCTATTGTGCTTAGTGAATGATGTAATGCTCTTCCATTTGGAGACATGCGTTAAAAGTGAGAAAATCTTCCTTTTGTTAGAACTGCCCTCTCTGGCAACTGTTTTTAAAGTAGTTTGAGTATTTTGACAATTAGATGTAAGAGTAGGTCACACATACAGGTCACGGTTAATTTATTTAATGTTTAAAAGAAACAAACTTGAGGGTTAATAGCCATATTGTATAAGTGAATGTTTTTGAAGGTTTGACCTTTGACCTTTTTACCACTGGTCAGTGAAAGGTCATCAATGACTATTGAATGTTTACTAGAGACAAACATGATATCATTATTTTGTGCAATTTTGAGCCATGTTGCAGAATTAACCTTTCTTAAAGTCTAAGCCACAATTCCTTTAACGTGTAGTCTGCTCGTCATCCCACTTCCGGGGCCAGGGCTATGCAAATTTTGCACAGGTCGCGCACGATTGAGCCACTCAGCATCAGCGATTGTTGTCAAGGTGCACTTGCGCCCAATCACCGGCCAGGGCGTAGTACGCTAGCAGAACGCACTACACGCTTAAAATACGCTTATATTGTAAAAGGAACGGTGGCTTCTACTTTACCTTTGACCCTTTTAACCATAGGTCAGAGAGGTCATCACTTACTTTACTGAATGTTTACTGCAGCCAAACATAATAAGTGCTATTTGTACCATTTGATCATGATTTGATTTTTAACATTTTTAACTTTCTCAACAGCATTTTGTTCAGAAAAAAAGCTGATTTTACTCATTCAAACTTGCTAAAGTACAAAGTGAACATGCATACATTGAAGCAAATGCATGGTATGGTTCAACTAACATTAGCTTGATGCAAACGCAGAGGGTGTTTTGAGTCAATCCCACAATGCACCAGTTTTGGGAAATTTCACATCAATAGGGTCATGTGATCACATAAAAATCCTATTCTTAACACATAAAAACCCTGACTTTAATGCTCATTTTAGCCTACAAATCATTAGTACTTAGGGAATTTTTGCATGATTATGAAATGTCTTGTGGTTCTTAAACTTTTGGAATACTTTTTATCCCTAAGTACTGACATGTGTTTAGTACAGTATGGTATAGGCACATTGCTATGCATCATGGGATTGATTCAAAACACCCTCTGATGCAAACGTATGCAAATATGATTTTGTTACCTGAAAAACATAGGGTCAAGCAGCTGTGAGCACTGAGCAGTGAACCTCCTTACCTTAACTGGTTCTGATATTTCTTCATAACCTTTCCTATAGTGATGGAGAGTTGCTGCTGCTACTTGACTGACAAAATTCTGAAATGTCTCATTTCGAGCAACAAAATCTGTCTCACAATTTACCTGAAAATGGGAAAAGGTAAAAAATTAGAATTATAAAATAAATGTGATATCAATTATCATACTTCATTCATGTTGTGAATATATTGACCATAAAGCATTCCATAACCATCAACTTAAATGGTAGACTGCTTCGCAGTCTTGGTTACGTGATTTAAGGGACATTCGGATATTTCATCTGAAGGGACATTCAATTTATGCATAGCCCACCTCAAAATTAACCCAAATGATTAAAAGGTGAGTGTCTTTTCTTTATGAATATGAATGTAGAGCAATTTTTGACATGTATGGATCCAAACAAATGAACATATAAAAATGCTCATAAAATTAAAACAGGGTTAGAACTTAGAATTGCTTCAAATTTTCAGCATAGGTTTATTTTGTGATTCTCTGTTGAACAAATGACAAAACAAAAGGGGTTGTGATCACCACAGGATCTATGAATGTCACCTTAATATCCTGCTAGCCTAGATAGAATTCTATTATGCCCCCAAAATGAGAGGGCACTGCACTGGTGATTGCTATCCCCCAGCACACACTACCCATATCAAAAAACACCACACCTGACTGAAAAATCAAGACTGCTGAAACTGAGTTAGTTAAAAGGCAATGCTGCTTCCCGTAAATCATGCCACAGATAACTACAGTCTGATAAATAATTTGTTGGACAGAATCGAACACACGCGAGCGTGGACTGCGTGAGCCAGGAGGAACATCGCACCTCGTTTCGCGATGCGCAATTGGTCGAAGAATGTGCCGAACCTCCGCGTAGCTTGTTGCACTTACATGAGGTGTGCGTATCTCCTGTCCAAGTAATTATTAATCCCACTGTAGTAGTAGTATTAGTAAAACCAAAGTTTTAAATTCGGTTTTGTCCCCGCTAACAGGGTGGCTGGATTCACCTCGCATTCACAACAATACTGCTGTGTGAGGATTTATTGGAGCAAAAGATAATTGACCCTTCCTGACGTCAATATGCTGGATGGCCGCCATTTTAGCCTTTTATCAAGGCTTTGATTATTTATTCAATTTGTGTGAGTCCGCCCCTCTTTGGACCGCTCAAAGTTGAGTCGTAATCAAAGCCTTTTCGCAAATATTTCCTTTTCTTTGTTACTCATTGATTTTCGGGATATTTCTTCCGAAACTATAGCGATCGTTGATTGGTCAATGATGATGTCATTGTTCGCTTAAAATAGTTCCTAGAATACGAGTTTATTGGAACTGATCAATAACCATTCAATTATTGGGTTTTTGGTAACCGATTCAAAACAAAGCGAATACAGCCAGGATCCCTGATACCGCTAGCTGGGAATGTAAATGGCAACACTTGCTGCTGGGAAACGCCGGTGAAAATCATGTGGAATTACATGCAATCGTTTTTGTCACTGTGAATATCCCGGTGTAGGATTATTCTTGCTAGCTGCACGTACGGTAATCGAAACGTGGTACTGTGCTGATATGACATGAGTGGCGACGAGCGTTTTGAAGCTACGGCTTACTTGTACCATTGATGTGATATGTTACTATAATGTAATTTACGTCATTGTAGTGACGATTTGTAATTGTATTTCACGTAGTTTCATCATTGCAAGCATCGTCAGCCATGCCTGTTCGCGCGGCGGAAGCGGCGGTCGAAAGTTTAGCCTTAATTGTGGCAGTATGTTCATGATGTTGGAAGTGCCTTGTCAACTCATGTAGATTCCGAGGTATCAATTCTCTACAGGAGGGGTGCGTGTCCCCTAAATTCTCGGCGTGATTGGGTGAACTAGACTCATTCTGCTTGAATTTTGGGAATGTTTGTCACACGTCACATTTGCGTGGCATGATGATACGCGGGTCCATGATTCATTCATCATTTAATTTAAAATGTACAATCACTTGTCATGTCTGTGAGTGCATTTTGACTGGTCACTGCAGTATACGAATTTTGATAAAATGACTGACGTATGCCTTAGTCTAGTCTCATATTCATTGTGTTTGTGCAGGGAAGGTTTGGAATAACTTGTACGGGGACTTTTATTTCTCAGAGCTGGGCTACAACTATCCCATCTGCCACGCATCTCACATACCGTACAGACTCACTCGCAGCTGTCAAACTTTCGTCGAGTGAACGATTTTTTGCTTTGATCGTATGCTAATTAGGCCGTGTAAAAATCGATATGGTAATTTTGATGGGCGACGTCATCGATATTGGCAAGTGTCTGAAAACTTGCACAGGGAAATACCAATTTGCGCAAAGATGCCTCGCTTCGCTCGGACTCTCGCCTTCGGCGCTCGACACTCGCCTTCGGTGCGCTCATGGTTGGTGGATAAAAATGCGAGGTGTCTTTGACAAAGACTACCGCCATTTAGGTCTTCAGTACTCACACCCTTGTAGGTAGATCTTCTTTTAGTTCTACCAGAGTAACCAGCTGGCAGCTACCCTCCTCATCGGATTTCTTTAGAAACCTGATGGGGAGGACTGTTTAGCCGCCGACAACCCGGCCCTGGGACAGGTAGTACTGGTTATCAGGATACCAGTAGCAGGCCTTCAAGAAAACCTGACCTGACCTGGCAGATACTAGTATCTGAATAATTAATAGCCAATCAGGACAATGGGTGAGAAATTTGATTTATGCCTTATATTAATAAATAAGTAGTGAGCAATTACCATCACCACATCTGCTTCTGAGACATTGCTAATTATATGTATATTCTGTTGTACCTCATCAAGGCAGTAGAGTGGATGCAGTATTAATGCACAAGCATTGGCTGTTGTGATTTGGTTATCTTTATAATCGCTGTCAGAATTTCTCAGGCAAGCCAAACGCACGCAATGTATTATGCAAATTAAATCGCAGTATAGGTGCACGCCTCCCGACCAATTACAAATCGTGTGATGTTTGTTAAGAACTTATTTGTGCTTCCGAGTTGGCGCACATCACACTGCGCGTACCCCAATTTTGCCTGAGAAATTCTGACAGCGATTATAATGAAATGCACTATATTCTTATTATGCATAATCATCCAGTTTATGTGTACATGATCGCATCACTCACTAACTTTTCTGGGCTCTTACTAACTTGCAATGAATTAACTGTGAATCAGATGACCGTAGCTAAATAAAGGGATTACTTTCATAAACTGTACTATTTGTGTCTTGGCGCCCAGTGCAGGCTAAAGTAAAAGAACGAACAAAGACGGCAAAGCAAAACGCACACGTGACTGCTGTGTGTAAGTGTTAATTACATGATTTCCCACTGCCACAACGAGGTGAAACAGACTATAGCAGCGGCCATCTTTGGTGACCACCTTGGATATTTCAAAATGGCCAACGGTGCCAATTTGGCAGGCCGCGACAATTATATTTTTCTAGCTTGCCCGATCGGGCAACCTCATATAGGAAACTGCTTGCCCGAGCCAGTGTTGAACATGCCCGAAAATTACCGCGATTCTCAGCGGGAAATAAGCGACGCTACTGCTATTAGTATCTTCCAACATAAATGGAATTCTTCACCTAAGGGTCCGGGGGATCGGCGTTTAGAAAACCAGCTTTTTCACACGCATTTCTGGCAATTCCGCATTTTTCTCGCACTGATAAATTGGTATTTTCCGCGCCAAAATAAGCGCTGAAAATTTACCGAATCTATCCACGTAAGTAGGCCCTACGCACCTAAACTAAATGGTCCTGGTAGACAACCACATCCAAGTTACAGAAGTAAATCAATCGATCATGTCGATCACAAAAAAAGGTCGCCTTACCTATAATTTGGCCTCCCAGATCCTCTTTAAAGTGACGCGTAAAAATGAATACAAATATTCCACAAGCGTGTCGATCATAATTGCATGGCCCGACACTGTCTCGCCAGTCGTATATAGCGCTTTTGTGTTCTTTCCTGGTTCAGTATTTACAATAAAGCAATTACCTCGCCCCCATGTATTAAATGGATCAAACCAAACAACACAGTGAACATAGCTTCCATTCATATGTTAATTGCAAGTAAACAAAAATAAACAACAGTAAATAAGTCAGAATTATTTTAAAAAATCATTTCAGAAATGATTAACATGGATTTGAAGTCTAAATCAATCTTGTGTTTTTATTGCTAAAATACATCATTTTAGCTTGAAAAACTACAAAATGGCCGATGGCAAACCCCGACCAACGGCATGGTCCACGCGGTGAGATTTGACACAAAACAAATGATTTACAACTCAGTTTAGAATCTTAACTAGTATTGCAAATTTGTGATCAGAAATTACACGTGGGTGACATGATTACCTGTGGTCATGAGCTGAAAAGTCATGAAATATCAGTATAGTTGAAAGCTTAGACTGGCTTGGGGAATTTCCCGGACCGTTTTTTAATCTTCCTTTTTTTCCCGCGGTACAGCAGTTCAGACCACCCAGCTGGCTGTACGGAGCTCATTCCCAGCTGGTCTGTCGACATTGTGTAAGATTAAATCTTTTAATTTTGCGTTCATTTATTCATGAAACGTATAAGAACACTTGTAATTAGGAATATGGCCTAGTAATTACTTTTTTCTGATTAATATAGTGACTGTTTAGGAGTAAAAACAGGAAACCATAAACCATTAGCTGATATTTGGACTTGCCCGAACGGGCACGACTACCCAAAGTTTTACTTGCCCGAAAAAATTTTTACTAGTCCCGGGCTATCGGGCAGGCGATTTGTCGTGGCCTGCAATTTGGCACTTGTCAGTTTCTGAGTCAGTAGGATATTGAAACAGCCCCCTCCCCCCAAAAAAATTGCAAGGATGCTACTTTTTGATTTTCAGCTGGGTGTGGCCAATTAGTGACCCAATGTCACTAGTGACCCTGATGAATTTAGCAGCCTTAACGGAATAAAGGACAGCAAGGCTGTTAAATTCATCAGGGTCAAGAAATGGCCAACCCTTTTCAGCTGGCAAACCCTGTACTGGCATGGCCTTACCTCTACCATCGCTGCGCAATTGTGGTTGTCATACACTAGTCCAATCAAGCCTTCTGAGGTGGCTCTGTCCTTCAGCTTAGTGGCTTTAGTCCATCCTTCCTTCTGAGCTTGCTCTTGTAGCCATGCTTCTGCCTGCAATGAACCAACACAAGTGTTTTCAAGGCATGTTCTGTTTATATTTACCCCCAGCAGGTGTATTGAGTCTATCCCACAATACACAAGTTTTGGGAAATTTTACTTCAAAAAGGTCATGTGATCCACAAAAATCCTATTCTTAACACATTAAAAACCCTGATGTTATACAGATTTTTCACACAAAGTACTGTATTATTTTAGCATAGTAATTTTTGCATGAAATCATGAAATGTTTTGTCATGCCAGGGCACAAGGGACCTTGCAAACTATTAGTGGCTTAATCCTGGGCAAAAAAAAAGAATATAGGGAAACTATAGGGATAACAAGGAAAATATAGGGCAAATATAGGAATTTGGTATGATTTTTACTTAAACGGGGTGCCTTTCCATTGTATATCAGCAGCAATTTTAATTCATTAGAAAGATATGCAAACATTTGAGCTATTTCTGGCTTGTATGACTATATGATACTCCCAGGTTGTGGGTAATTATTAAATGGGGGAAATTGAGAAATGCTTTCTGATGTGAACCCTCCCGACTTGCCACAAATCCAGGTTCCTAAGTCTAATTTTTCAGACGGTAGGCACTCTATAGTCAAGTCATTTAAGTTTTGACCTTATTTTGACCTTGGATCCAAAATCCATGCATCAAAAGAGTACTAGGTGTATATGTTGTTTTTTTTGGGGGGGGTGAAGTTGCACCAAGTTTCGAAAAAAAATTTTAATTTATTCATTTTGAGATCTATGGGACCCTCACACTCACATGGGAAAATTGTCACGTTTGTTCCTGCTATCAGGCAACACAAATAGTTCTGTATTTAGAAGTGGTAATAGCCTCTGTTATTTCCTTCTATCTTAGAAACATTATGTTATGTAAACAACTGTCAATTTAGATGTATCACTACCAAGGACAGTGCATTTGAAAGTTTTCTAAAATGGGCCCAAGGGTCACATGGCGTCATTAAAGGTTTATCTGGTTTACATCCCAGTCATTAGCCAGTGGGTCTTTTGAGGGAAAATTGTTGGTCAGTGAAGGAAATGAATTGACAGCTGTTTACAAAAATGGAGTAAAGCTAACATAGATAGGGGATCATAGAGGTTAATATGTGTTACAACCATATGAGTTGGGCTGGTGATTTTTTTTTTAAAATACTTTGATGTCAAGCTGCAAAGACAGTATTTGCACCAGAATTACTTTTATCATTTTAAACCCAAATTAGGTCAAAGGTTACATAGGGTCTTGAGAGATCAAATGTGTACACACCTGGCGAATCTTGGGCCCTGTATTTTTTGACAAAACTAAGTTAATCAGTCATGTGTATTGAGTAAGCAGGATGTGAAATTGTAGCAAATCAGTGAGGTTGAGAGATATTTATATATCAATCAAGGGGAGGAAGCTAGATGTGGAAAACACAAATACAATTTAACGATCTGGATTCATACTACGGTTGTGTTAGCTAATTTATGGTCCTTTGGTGCAAGAGTTTCATTTCCCCAAAACTCCCTCAAAAAATGGTTTAAAAATCCAAGATCATCTGGGGCTTGTACTGAGCCCCGAAATTTTGTTGAAAAAAGATTGAATTATAAGAAAATCCTCAGACATGAGTAGGCCTTATCATTTACCAAAATGACCCTATAAATGGGTAAGGATTTTCAAGATCCTCAGCCACCACACTCTCAGTTAAACCCAAATCTGAGTAGCCCTACCATGGCGAACGGTCACATTTGCTTCACTTGTTGTTGTGAAGTCCAAGTTTACCACTTGATACTGATTGGTATTATTTTAAAGCAAGTTGTAATATTTTAAAGCAAAGTCTTTGCTTTCTGACAAAAGAAATTTTCTGATTTTACTCTCAAACAAACCATTATGCCTCAAACGAAAGTCATTAAAAAAATCCAGAAAAGTCCTACAATTGGGCTTGATGACGATGCTCTTACCTATACAACCATTCTAATTTAAGATTGGGATTCCAATTTTGTATGTGCTTGTTTTAAGAGCACCTTGTAATAATTTTTGTCTCTGACTGATAATATATCAAATTGCTTTGAAAAAAAAACAGTCAAAACTTCATCTTTAATTCTGCGAGAAAAAAATATAGGGAAATATAGGGATTTGGAACTTGATAGGGATTATAGGGAGAGGGTCAAACATATAGGAAATATAGGAATTATAGGGCCGCTTGTAGCCCTGCTTCTGAAAACTTCTTGAAACACTTACTACTTTAGGGATAGAAAGTACTGACATGTGTTTAGATTGTGACCTACCCTTGATGTTACCCCAAAAATTATCCCTGAGGAGTTAGAGCAAAATCCAAGGTTTGTATGGTGATCTCCTTACGGTTTGACATGAAAACCTTATGACTCATTCATAATTGTATAGGCCGAAACATGCTGACTCGGTGGTTTTGACATTATCTTAAAAACCTTTGATTTTTGGATATAAAAATGTATACTGACCCCCATAATGTGGCCATTCTGCACATTTTGAATGGTTCCAACCTCCTTAGGGCTAAACGGTTGTGTAGATTACAGTCAATAGTACTTCGCTCAAAGTATGTGGACCCTCGAAAAAGGGGCGTAGCCATGTCAGCCTTGCGGCGTCAGTGGGAATTTGTTACCAAACAAATATTGTTCATGGACCTTCAATTAGTGGAGTTTTGAGAGTTTGCTAGCTCTGGACAATATGGCAAAAACCACATGAGCTACTAGAGTACAGGGGCCTCGGACCTCGGTGACAGATATGGATAACAACTAGGGGCTTTTTGATAGACAGCACAAGTGTCCCAAAATAGGGTTTTGTCAAGTGACCCATTTCAAAATTTCCCCCAAATGGGTTTTTTAGAAAATTTTGCACAAATTCATCCAAAGAGGGGTCTTTGGGTGGATATTTTTAAACTTTTCTAAAAAAATGGAGTTCTTTTGGGTGGTTGACAGTGGCAACATTTTCTTTGGGTGACATTCAAAAATAGAGAGGGTCTTTTGAGGGAAAACGATGCTGAAAAGCCTGGGTCTTAACAGCCTTACATACGCAGCACCTCCAAGATAGGAGTGCCCCCCCCACCTGGTGAAGGAAAGACATAATTAATCTTGAAAAACCAATCAAATAGACCTGAGATATCTGCCCAAAGGTTCAGCTTTTCTTATGGAAATCAGGAAATTAGAAGCACATTGGTATCTTGAAAGAGGACAAAACGATACTTATATTCAGCTCAGCTACACTATCCTCTACACAAACATGCATGAGGCTTTCTTGGAATGGTAGTATAACCAGGTAGGGGACAATCAAGGATTACACAGGGTCAAAATTTTTAAAATGATCCGGTTCTGTTGAAAAGTATGCAATTATTGTCCAACCATTTAAGGATTTCAAAAAGGTTAGATGTACAATCGATAACCCAAAGTTTTGGAAGTTAGGTTAAAAACAGCAAAACAGGTTCCAAAGGTTAAATTTCAATTCTACAGGGGTCAATTTTTAAAGTGCTACAATTGTTTTAAAAGTGGTTCAAAGGATGGAAGGCGCCCATAGGATATTTAAAAGAAGGAATAGTTTGAGTGTTTTTAACTGTTACTAATTACCAAAGTAGGGCGGACTCAAGGTCCGCCCGTTGGATCCAATGACGTAGACCTTTGTTTGCCCCCCAAAACAGTTGTGGCAGTGGAGTTGTAACCCACCATTTTTAGTTTTTTTTTAACCCACCCTTTTTATGAAGACACCCTTTATATTGCAAAGAATAACCCACCCTTTTTTCTTAATTGTAAATGTCTACAGCTGTCACACCCGTTGTTTCTTTTCACCCTGATGTAGAGTAAGATAATTCCAATTTTTTGTTTGTCAATTAAAAGCCACTTTGCCACAGAACAATCGCATGATTTGCTAAAGGGGAACTAACTTGTGGATGTTATGACACTCGTTATTTTCAAATTTGGGATGCATCATGGCAAAAAGGGATTTCACAATATTAATTTGCCTTTTTATTATCAGAAACCAACATTTTATTCGACCCCACTTTACGAAAGCACCCTTTATAGCAGTGGGTGTGTTTAACTAAAAATCCGAATCCACATTTTTTACCACATTTTTGCAATTTTGTAGCTGTGCAGGTAGCTTTTCAATATTTACGTGAAATGTGCATGTCCAAGATGTTAGTCACAACATGATACATCGGAACAAAATAACATACTCCTTCAACTTGCAGATGTTGTAAATTTAATATCAGGTCAAGAACATCATCCTTAATAAGTGTAAATATACCATACTTATGATCTATGTATTTTTCTTACCAGGAACTTGCACTGTGAATTTATTATTAATTTGTGCATGAACTTTAGAGTTACTATGCCACAGGTGCATGGACTTTTTAATTTCTATTTGAACAATGGTCAAAACTATTCCTTATTTGAATCCTAGGAGCTCCACAATAATAGGCACCAATTTGATCCAAAAGAGGCAACTTTGACATGACCCCTGCTACAAATCTGAAAATTGACCCTTCTCTTGATTTTTTGCTTGTGTTTTTTTTAGCTGTAACTCCAAAACGTTAGGGCAGGGCTTGTAGTTCAGTACAAACTATACCTTTTTGAATCCTTACGATGCAGACACATAACGTGGTATACTTTTAAACATGATTGAAGCAATTAAATTTTCCACCTGTGAATACTTGGTTACCCCATAGGCCCTAGGCTATAGCTTACCATTCAAGAAATGCGATAATGCATTTTGTTTGGAGGCCATGGTATACTGAGGCGGGGAAAATAAGTGTTGTTTTGTCCCCTTTACTAGTAACAAAAAATTTGCTGTTAATGGACTATGAAAAATCAGACACAAGCCAAGGAAGTATACTTTTGCAGGCTGATAATACTTTTGCTCAAGGCTTTTAATCATATATGGCATACACCAGCTAGGAGGCACTTTACCTGAAACGTAACGTTTATACAGTATATGTACCAGAAACTATGATTACTACTTGTAAGTGAGGAGTTGTCATGACAATTGTTCTTGCATCACATTTTGGTTTCAACCGTAATTACAGTAAAATCAGGTTAGATACTTCGTGGAAAAAATGTAAGGACATGATAATTACGTGCGGTCTTGTGCATCGTGTGCTCAGAGGAAAAAACCTCACACAAAGTGTTAGCTCCATTGATGACAATTGAAAGTTCATGGGTTTTCGAGCGTTGTGTAAGTGTAGACATCCTAGGCCCTTTACCAGTAACTACAGATGGAAACCGATATGTTTATCTGCTTTACTGACATGTACCAGGTGGCCAATATTGGTCCCGATTAAAACTACTGATGCACCTACTGTAGCACAAGTATTTTTCACTCAAGTCATTGTGGAGCCTGGATGCCCTCAAACATACTTAGTGATAGGGGGTACGAACTGTTCTTGAGCAAATTGTGTAGAAGTTGTAGGATAATGCGTACAGTGAAATTAATACAAGTTCCTACCATCCTCAGTGCATGTATGACAGAGAAAGTTTAATGCTGTCATTCTGGATACAATATCTCATTAGGTAATAGAACCACTCTCATAAACTTGGGAAGAGTATATTCCTCTATCATTTGCTTATCGGTCCACTCCCGCAGAGATAAGTCAGTGGATTGAGTCATTTCCTTTTATATATAGTGGCGCGACTAGGCTACCACTGGATGTGACATTGCAGAGTGATTGTAACTATCCAGACATGACTGTAAGGGAACATATGCACAATTTGGTTGTCAAACTGGAGGTTTTCCGTGACGTTTCTAATCATCAGCTGAATTAATCAGGCAACATGTGAAAGCACGGGATGTGATACACGTGCACAAGAACAAAATAGAGGTGGAAATATCAGGTGGGTGAACGTTTGGATTATATACCAGCAACCCACACCAGGATTGTTCGTAAACTGTTAACGTTCTGGTCAGGACCTACTTGATCGTTGACAAAACGGGGCCTGAATGTTCGGGTACGGCAATCTTGCTAATAACACAACTCTGGCAGCCCCTGTCCACGTTAATCGCATGAAGTTTGCTTATGATCGGTAGGTAAGGCCCAGACAGAATGTTATGCCCAGGGACTTTGTGCAAAGAGATCCTTTGGATGTATTATAGTGGATGGTCTGTCTGAAGATTCATTTTCCCCACTGATGGCAACACAAGGATCGAACAAGATAGTGTGTACCTATATCCAGGGTACCAGTAGTTCCTGCCAGAAACCATGGGAATCTGAAGTAGAAACGATCAATCAGGGGCCAGATATAGAAATACTAAGCTGAGTACCTGTAACTGGCGAGATTTTCCATGTTCTCGTAACACATGGAAACTGTGGAAATTTAACAAAGCTGCTTTGGACCTTTTGCAAGACTATACAGTGAAAATATCTGGAAAATTTAGTGAATGTTCAGTAAAAATTTCAAATTGGGGAATGTTTACATGGTATGATCATGAAAATTGTTAGAAATTATTTACTTCGCATATTTGAACACTATATGATATTGTTTGTAAATAGGTGTCTGTTATGGCAAATGGTTATGACAAATTTGATAAAATTGTGTTGAGTACACATGATGAGATTATGTGGATTCTTTGAGCTTAACCTTTTGTGGTTACCTAGAATTAAGTGGTTATTCCACGTTTTTATGCATTGATATTGTTTGATATGTAATGAATCTAATTATTTAGACAATTTATTAATTGCTTGTACCCTTGCTGAGTTTAATTTAGCGAAACTGTGTACTGTGTGTCCGGAGTGTTTTGTCTACTTCTTCTGGGAGTCATAGCTGCAAGTCTAACAGTATTGCGCCGCACTTTGAATCTAAATTCGCGGACCTTGAACTTGACAACGAAGAACGTGTTTTATGTGTATTAGGAATGTGATGATTTCGTTACCTGAAGGTACGTGAGCATAACCAATCGCTAGGCCCGATTGTATTTGAACGGGC
Organism: Ophioderma brevispina; assembly: GCA_023653785.1. Lineage (NCBI taxonomy): Eukaryota > Metazoa > Echinodermata > Ophiuroidea > Amphilepidida > Ophiodermatidae > Ophioderma > Ophioderma brevispina. Next base: position 23,595 of record JAMKCH010007569.1, on the reverse strand, counting down.
TCTAAAAATCTTCAGCACTTTGTTATATACGTGTTAGTCGTCGGACTCGAAATTTTCAACACTCTGTGATATGGAAGTGTAATGTCGGAGTTTGGAACTGTCTGGTCCTCTATTTTGTCGCCGTATTATTTACTGGATGAATACATTTTATGCGCTGCAGAGTTCAGTAATACAAATGAACACACATTGCATTGGGTGAAACACATTCACTGCTGTCAAATGATGCAATTATAACGTGGTGCGTATGCTCATCATTATCATTCCATTTAAAATTTGCAATATGCCCGATAACGTGATGTGGTGCTTTAATAATCGCTATTGGTGTCAAGTTCACATTTCGTCAATTTCACTCTACTCGACAAGGTTCAGATGCTACAGAAGCGTTATCTACTGGAGTCGATGAGTTCGTTGTGTAGTACTGAACTTTAGGAGACTTTAGGGTGTAAATTTAAGTTTTATGTCTGTGTCAATTGGATCATGTAGAGGGAATCCTTATGATTTATAATTAAGTATCTTTTCTTGTCATTGTGAGGACGATCCTGTAATTTTCCATATGTAGTTACAGTTACGTTATCACTTGTCATTGGAATGCATACATTAAGTTCAGATAAGTTGTACGAAACAATCACTCATATTAACATACTCAATATCATTCAACGTATTACATTCTCATAGTCTTTGTGAGAATAAGTTGTATTCAACTGTCAGGGAGGCCAATTCTGTCGGTGGGGTGTATTTATGGCGCTATTTCTTTTATGCTCTATAATATTAGGGCTGATAGTGGGAAGGTTCGATTCTAGTATGTTCCTTCCGCATTTAAAGGCTCACCAAAAAGGGGAAAAGTGTAGTCCTCGCCCGCCGTGTGTGTGCTCGTACCGGAACGTCTTCAGGTTGTGGTGTGAATCTTAGTTTCTATAATTTTAACTCGCGAGTTGGGTAATAATGTTTATGTCGTTTGTAGTAAAATAAATGTTTCAAGGAATGCATTCCAGACCGACTGTTTGTAGAGTTTATTTGTCTCGAGATGGGTACTGTCGAGCTAACCTCAGCATAAAACCTATTATGTATTGATATTTGTAGGATGTGCATCTGAAGTTCCGTGTGGGTTGCAATACGCAGTTGCAAGAATGCGTACGCCCAACAGGCACAATACGCACAATATTGGGTAACTTGTCAAGCAACTACTTCTCCCTTTTTATAAGTTTTGAAGCCATTTAAAAACTATTTTTTGTCATGTCACTTCAACTTGAATATTAATAACATTGGATGACTTTTTGTTTGAAAAAAGAACAATTATTGCCCTCGACAAGAAACTATCAAGTTCGTCGTTGACTCGCCTGCCTATTTGAAGGCTCGGGCAATATTTCCTGTTTCAACTCTGAGCCATCCAATATTATATAATTACCGTACCCAAAGTATCACCAATAGAAATGGCCAGTAGTCATCCTCCCATGCACTCATAACGTAAAGACCCCCAAAAAAGTAACGCAGGATGTCTAAATAAGTTACAAACCATTGTCTATGCCGAAAACATTAAATCTAATCAATAGTCGTCTTTTTCTGAATTTTGACACCCGTCTTGCTCCATTGTGATCAATATCGCCAACACAATGTTTATTTTCGGAAAATGGTTTCACATTTTCTAAAGTTGCACTGACAGTATGATTACAGGTTAAAGAAACAAACAGATTAAAGTGACAACCCCCCCCCCCCAACTTACGGGAAAGAATGTGGTCTTTCACTGAATGGTAATCAATATGGCCTTACTTTATTGAACTTGTAAAAAAGGAGAGATTTTCTTAGAATGGGTATTGTGTTGGCAATATGATCTAAGGGGCAAGAAAGGGTATCAAAAATTTACAGAAAAAAAACCCACAAACTCTTGATATTATAATTTTAAGTTTTAGTGCTAAGACAATGGGGTTGTAACCCCTATGGGGTGGTATTTAGACATGCCGTGCGTTTACATTTGTGGGTCTGTATACAACTGCTTACTGGTTCACAAACTCAACACTCTTGGCTTGCCCACTCATAAAATTAAGATGAGGATACAAGAGCTGCCTCGTTATAGCCAATCAGAACTAATAGGGCAAATAAGGTACTGAATACAACATATTTGGTGATGATAGATGGCATTAGTTTTCACTTACTGCTAATCTTGGTCAAACTTTGGGAGAGCTTTCTTGCGTTGACAAAATAAATCCGTGCGTTTTTACGTTTGGCAAGATTGGATTTGGATAGTGCTCCTGGCACAAGTGTGCCAGACATTCTCCGCAACACCACATGGTTTATTACTAAGTATAAAAAAAAAAATAGAATTAAAAAAAATTATAGTGCAGACCTTATATGATTTCTTGAATATAAATCACAGCTCATAAGGCAAGTGTATACTTTTTTTGACTCACGGGTAACGGTGGGTTACATCATGAAATACTTACCTTAATGGCTTCCGAAGGTTTAATCATTAGGTTGCGAGAAAGTTTACAATATTATCCAAATATGATATTTCAGTGATTTTCTTTCGTCATTTGTCCGCTTGTTTAACTCTGTAAGTTGCCATTTTGTTCCTATAAAGGTCATTGACCATAGTGTGGCATCGAACGCTTTAGACAGCGTGGTTTTGAAAAATCGCCAACTCCTCAAAAAGCGTGGGTTTCGGAGAGTTGAAACTAAAATGCGTGTTGATTCTTAAAAAGCGTGACAAAAAATAAGAAGCGTGTAATTCGCAACTGTACCTAGCGAGCAGCTCCGAAACGAATGGAATCGGCCGACTTTACAGCCTTCAGGTTCTTCCGTATTGCGTGCGAACTCGCAATGTTGTGCCATATTTTTTGTACAAACTGAAACTTGTACGAACATCGTCATGTCAATTATCATGATGAAGAGTTCTAAAATAAGATTTTCTTTTAGTTATTTGTATTTACTTAGCGTATAATACTCAAGATAATTTACTAAATTAGATGTGATTGTGAATACCGCAGCACCGTTTGCTTTAGATGTTGCCGCAATAATTCCCAGCTTTCAGTGGGGCATCGTTCAAACAGGCCGCAGTAATAACAAGACAGTTTGTCAGTGGGATGCCGACACTCATACTATAACGATACCGGAAGCGGTTTATAGGAATATCGAGAGGAAATGCAATTTTAGCGTGTGTTAAGTATCAATGGGGTTGTTTCATGCGCTAATGTGTCTTTCAAGGTTTAATTTGTGTTTTTGATAGCAAAGATAAAGAGATAATTATACTTCCAGGTGTTGAATTTGCCCTTCGTCAAGGGGCCGAATTCGGTAAACATTTTGACGTTTTCTTGAGCATATTGTGCCGTTTAAAATGTATTTGATTATTGATTTCATTAAAAACACATAAAAAAAATTATAGTAAGAAAACAATATATATAAGACTGAAATCAGATCCACACCCCCCCAAACCTGATACTGACAGAGTAATTTGATTTTTGTTTTTCAAACTCGGACTCGCTTCTGTTCTGAAGAAGTCTATGAACAGTATGTTATGGGCATGATCATGTCATGAATGAATGATAGGGACTGAGTTTAGGGATCTGGACTCCCAAAACACTCTGAAAAGATTCCATAAGCTAAGAAAAAAATACATGGAAGGTCATATAGAAGTTATATGTTGAGTATAGGCCTACTGTGCCATTGCAAATCTAGAGCAATGGACTTTACATTTTTATGATAATTCATAATCAGAATTAGATGTGGGTACGATACTGATCCTGTTTAGCGTTTCCCCTCGCAAAAGCAAAAAGGCTTAGGGTGGGTTATGACTTCGCGGTATAAAGGGTGTTTTCGATTAAAGGGGGGGTGTAAAATATAAAGGGTGGGTTTGAAACACCACGCACACTATGGTCATTTGTGTCATCTAATTTAGGTGCATTACATTTCTGCTATAGGGGAGAGTCTGGTCACGTCACACTGCATATATTATATGCGACAATGGACCATGGGTTTGAGTTAGGGTTAGGGGTGTGAGTTAGGGTTAGGGGTTGAGTTAGCGATCAGGGTTAGTGGTTTGAGTTGGGATTAGGGTTTTATAGGGTTTATTCAGGGTAGGGTTAAGTTGGGTATGTTTTGGCAGTTTACCAGTTAGAGTGTTAGAGTTAAGGTTTGCATGATTAGGGGTTTCAGTTAGGGTTTAGAGTTTGGGGTTAGGATCAGTGGTTAACATGGTATTGGGTTAATGGTTAGGTTTTGTGTTTACGGTTTAGGGTTGAGAGTTACGGTTAGGGTTTAGGGTGAGAGTTAGGTAAGGGTCAGGGTTTATAGTTGGGTTTAGGTGTATTAGGGTTATTGACAAAGTTATCCTACTCCATAGTCAATTCTACACCACCTGTCAATCCTATACTACAAGTCAACCAATTGTCAATCTTATACCACTAGTCAATCCGATACCACTAGTCCATGCCTACAACACTAATCCATTCCTATCCCACTCGCTCACTCTTAAATCAGATTGTTTTTGTTATATTAGCGTCGAAAATGAACCAATTTTTAGACACTTTTTTTTAAAAAAATAATTGTTCTTGAAATTGTCTAAACATTTTGAAAAATACAGAAATATGAAAATTAAGATTTTGGTCGTGTTCCGAACACGTACGTGCATATATTATTCATGAATGTTTTCGGGTGAAACATCTATCTATCTAACGGCCGCAGCCGAGATGCGGGTGAAACATGCTTGTTTTCCAGTTTGGGGGATAAAAGGTTTTTTCCCCATCCTGTTGCTTTATTATATTGTCATTGTCATTTTCACACAGACCTTATATACATTTAATTGTAAAATACATTCAATTACAATCAAATTCAATCATAACAAACAGTTGGGCTAATTATGTCAAAATGAACCAGTTTCTGGTTCTTTTTTATTTTGCGTATTATGGGTCACAATGAACCAGTACTTAGGACACTTTCTTTTGTTTTTTGCTTTTAGTGTCAAATGAAACCGCCAATTTATTTTTGGGGGGAGAGGGACTTATTGTGTCACAATGAACCAGTTGAGGTTGGGTTTTTTTATTTTGCTTATTAGAGTCGAAATGACCACTTTCTTATACCTTTTTTTGCTTATGGAGTGTTGAAATTAACAGTTTCTTAGACACTTTTTTGGCTAGTGTCAAAATGAACCAGTTCTTCTAGACAACTTTTTTTTTTAAACTGCTTTTGATTTTTTTTTTTTTTTTTGTCTTATTAAGAGTCGAAATATACCTACATTTCTCTCCCCTCCAACGTACATTCAGTGAAAAAACACCTCTTGAACGCTATTTTGGTACGCCAACCTTTTTATCCTGTGACTTCAAAGGAGCCGTCACCAACGTTGTACTATTTTCCTAGTATTTTGAACTCCACAACAAATTCCAATTTAGTTGAATTGTCACCAATATTTTCATCTTTAACACAGTCACTCCTCATGGCCATTTCCGGTCCAAATACAGACAATATTTTCATATATACATATTTTACGTTTCTAAATATTAACGAGCGGGGAGCCCGCTAGCTGAGTATACTCACCAGTGAGTATACTGGAATGTTTGTCAGAAATTTAAGGTACTGTATTTCGACCCTCATTAAGCACCCCAGACGCTTCATACCATACGTCAAAGCATACCCCTTACATGACCTTTCACCCCAAATTACCCCTCGAAAACATGACCACAAAACTTGGATGGCGAACTCTACCAACATCCAAAATTCATATCCAGACGTCAAAGGGCACGTTCTAAGTTACCCAAGAACGACCCCTGGATGACCTTTGACCCCAAAATGATCCTTCAAAAATGTGACCACAAAACTGGTATGGTGAAACTCTACCACCATACTCATCCATATGTGAAAGGGCGGCCAAATTACCCAATAACGACCCTAGGATGACCTTTGATCCCAAAATGACCCCTCGAAAATGTGACCACAAAACTCGTACGGCGAAACTCTACCACCATACCAAAACTCACATCCATACATGAAAGCACGGCAAGTTACCCAATATCGACCCCTGGATGACCTTTGACCACAAAATGACCCCTCAAAAATGTGACCACAAACCTCGTACGTCGGAACTCTACCACCATGCCAAAATTCATATCCCTATGTTAAAAGGACGGTGAAATGCATACCGGACAACAAACCACCCACAAAGTTAAATACCCCGGCCCCTGGGTACCCGGGGATGGCCGGGACTTGTACTACCCTACCTTGATCCTTTTTTTCCTTGATATTTGTTCATGGAGCTCTCGCATGTCAAAAAAGCCGGAATTTGGGGTCGGAATTTGGACAAACGGAAGCGCAGGCCTCGTTTCGGCACTTGCGTACTCCTCTTCCGAAAAGCTGACCTCTATAAACCCGGAAATGAATTGCACAATCGGGTTTGACGCATTTTGATGCTTTTGCCCAGCTAGCAGGGGTCGGGACTTGGCCGGGGTTTGACATAAAAATGTTGCCCCGCAGGGCCAGGACATGGCCGGGGAGTTTATTTCAAAAACACACCTTGTCTGCAAGTCCCGGCCATCCCCGGGTACCCAGGGGCCCGGGCCCAGGGCATTTTTTGATCTGTGCATTTAGATAGCGTTATATTTCCATCCACAAACCATTCTCCCCAGCGCAATTACACAGTGGTCTAATGGATAGACAAGAAGACACTTGAGAATGCGGTCCAGGTTCATCCCTATGATTCGGAGGGAATCATAGGGAAAAAGAAAACGGTAGTAGTATAGTCCGCCGTCATAATTTCTTTTCTGAAATAGGCGTCTACATACGCGCACAAGGGTTGCTGCGTGTAACACGCGTCTATCCTTTGCGCATTGTCATGGTTCTGTCTGGCGGGAATGATGGCGTAGTCTCGACACACAGGAATTATGACAGAGTACAGTGTAATAATTAGTGTAATGTAGAGTATAAGACATTACGGACGTACAGAAGGGTCGCCCTCTTAGTCTTTAGAATGTCCATCTATAATTGTATTCTTTAAAGGTGCATGGCCCGATCGCTAATAGCCTCGTCCCCAGGGACCCCAGATTTGACCGGAAGTGGTCAAAATTTTGGTATCAGAAGAAAGCTACTATTTTTCTCATTTACCCTGTGAAATCTGTTTGGTTTGGATGTTATGAGTGAAAATGCGGCCCCTTTTGGTCGACCAATATTAATTTTACACTCTATGGGGATTGCAAAATTATGTTTTTAGCTCTCACATCAAAACGGTTTGAAATATCGGTGCGAAACTTTACAGATGGGGTTTTGGGGTGAAGGCCATTCAATCAAGATGAAAAACTTACAGACTTAAAATCAGGCCATCCCCCTTTAATTCTGGGACACGGGGTACGCAGAGAGAGCTTGACACAAGCGTTCATGCATTCAACTTACGCACGACTACGCCCAACTGTGCCCTGCATTAAACGCGATATATTGCCGAACGTTGTCAAGGGCATTGGAACCCACGCATCCAAGGTAAGGATACACACATACATGGGCTGTCCAGGTGTTTTTGTTGTTCGTGTCCCAGAATGAATACGATTATAGTGAATAGTGCCATACACAGTCGGGGATAAGCGTTCAATCGGGTGATCGCCTTTGGGGGGTGATTGAGCGATTGATTACGGCGAATTGGGCGATATTCACCCTAAAAATCACACACATCATTTTTGTTAAAATTTTGGATTATAGTACATATTATATCACCTTTTAATCCATCAGTAACGATTTTGTAAAAATCCAAGTTCAAAGTGCATAAATCGTACTCAAAAGCTGCTGGATTACTTTCCAATGGCATTTTGGATATACATCACCATATTTGCTGTTACTGCTCATGCTCAGAGCTTTTCGGCCTAACTGCGCATGTGCAGAAGCCACCGCTTCACATTTCAGATTAATACGCATCGCGATGTCAAATTCTTCTGTCACTCCTTATAGAAAGTTTTGTTTTTTAAACCTTTGTAGTGAAGATGAGGCTATATAGTTGGGAACAAATTATATGCAAATGGCCTTATCACTCATTTTTGGACTATATTGGTACGTTTCTCAAAATGTGATTTTCTTTTCAACAAAATCCCAACTTTTACCTAATGTAGCAGAAAAAGTTTGTGATGAAAATTTTTTGGTGCGCTGAGATGTTTAGATATTTGTATTTAAAGGTGCATTTCGTGATTCCAGCATCTTCTGCTTTATTCATGGTTCACTAGATATCCTTGAGAAAGCCTTATGGTATTCACGAAATTTGAGTTGATCCCGATCTTGTGGTTTTGTGTTATGAGCAAATACTTGTTTCCCACGGTCCCATAGCTTGACAAGTCATAGCCCGGGGCCGGGGCGGAGCCCCGAAACGACTTCCCAATATGGAGTGCCCAGTTAGAGTAACCTCGAACTAACAGTCCCATAGGCCACTGTAGATATGGTACCACATCTCTGGTTGTAGCCCCTCGGGTCTTCAACTTTGAGATGTGGGCAGTAGTATCCAACAGAACCAACAACACTAACAGGTGACAGGAGGCAACAAAAAATTAAGAAATTTCTACAAGAAATATGCTCCACTTACCGATATCTACACAGATCAAATCTGTGCTAGAGGGATAAACCCACTACCACAGACGATAGGTAACTTCATTGCGTTCCAGGGTGTTTACTTTTCCTTATTTACAAAATTTATTGTGCTCTAAAAACCTTTTCAAAATTAGTTATTCATTCGTATTATGCCCCAAATGCATGGTTAACATGTTCATGAAACTAATTATACATACCACTTAAGATTTCAATCACCATAAACTGCAATTTTTCCATGAAGTTTCAGATAATATTACGTGCACCTGGTAATGTTGTCCAAAATTCATGTGTATAAATAACATCAAGTGACGTATAAGGTCATGTCAAACTACTTTTTACACAAGGGAGACTAATCCAGTTTTCGTCATTGCACATATCCCGAAATTCACCATGTTCCGTTACCAACATACGGTTAGCACTTCGCACATTACAGGTTTGGCGAGGATAATTGCAGGGTGTCTCGGAGACCAGTGAATCTCGTGTAAATCAATGACTTTAACGCAATGGCTGCTTCATCAAACTCTACGCAGATTAAAAAATAATTCTTACTTATCTATTATTAACAATCATTTTTAAATTGGAAATTAATAAAATATGAATGGCATCAGTGTTCGATTTAGAAAAGAAAAGTTACATGCACAACTTGGGATTTTCTCAGAAAATGGGCTGTATAACACTAAAATCTGCATGCACAGGCTGAATTTTACATGCACAGAGCAAATGTTACATGCATCTGTGCATGTAAAACCCCTCTAAATCGAACACTGAATGGCATATTAACCACTTGCAAAATTTCACGTGCCTTTTCTGATGGTAACACTTCCATATTTCACCAATTTGATGAAGTTTAAGACGCGTAATGATATCCAATAGCAGGGAATGGGAATGTTAAAATGACCCGAGTGTTAAAGCGTGTTTATAAACAACAAATATTGAGTAGCCTTGTGGAGTGAAACGATCCAGTTTCCTTTCTTTTTTTTCAAATACGAGCTTTATATTTTTGAAATCTTCGTGACGTTTTGGAAGTTAACAATTGTGTCTACGTGATTTTGTACTAAGGATACTATTTTGAAGAAGGGAAACAAATCCATCAACCAGGTAAAATCAGGTATGTTATTTTGTGTGTAACACGCTTTTAAAGAGCAATCCAATTACCGTTCGTCTGTGGCAGTGGGTTATATCACACTGACACAGATTCGATCTGTGTAACCGATATCACAGGGATTAATAACGGCTTGTTACCAAAGTTTCTGTTTATGAACGATCCCTTACTGCCAAAGAAGAAATCGGCAAATTTTAAATCCCGGTGTCAGCTATTCACATCGGTTCACATGTTATGTTTACAAAAATGGTGGCAATATCACATGCTTTGACAGCTGTAGCGACCTTCGGTAGAGTTCGGGACCGACATTGGAAATGTCCCGAACATTCAGTCACATGATTGTAATCTCTTCCCAACTCGCAAAACAGTGTGTGTGCGTGTGTGTAACACAATAAGCGTGCAGGCCGGTACGGCAAGAGAGGCTCGTATCTGGTCTTCGACATCATATCCCAAACAAAAATAATAGCACGTTTGATCATTGGACTAATCTACACTAAAGGACGCACATTTTCCAGAAGTTTTACGCTATTCTTCGATATGCAATGGATTCAAAAATAAATATAGTGGGACATATGAATGGCTGAAAGTCTACTACTACCTGTGGATGCAGTATTGAAATGGTAAGTTCCTCCTACATGGGATTTTGCATTACCCAAAATTTGATGTCATTGTTTCAGCAGGCTAGAATAGCTTTCGTACGTACCATACTTTCGCCCACTAAGGCCACTGTACTGTAATTTCTGTCTGTTTACGGACAGAAAATACAAAATTGCGAATTTCTCACAGATGCGACCGAATTTGCAAGTAAGATTTGGTACACATGGATTACTATTAAAGGCTAACGGTTCGGATGATATAAAAATCGCAACTTTTTTAGGTAAGTCGGGGGGACGAGGTTGTGGATCACGAAATGCCCCTTGGCAAAATAATTTATGTAGGCTTGTGGCAGAATACTAAATTCTTTCCCCCATTTTTCTCGCAAGAAGTAAATGCGTAATCATTAACCACTTGAGGCTATTCTGTCGGTCGCGGTGATGTCACAAATTGGAATTCTGCCACCTGATTGGTCAATTACGGCTCTTCCAAGTTACTCCCTGGCGTGAAAGATTACCTTTGGAGTGAATGATGAAGTCAACAAAATCGCGCTTTGCAGCAAAATTACTCGCTGAAATGATTTCTGTTTACATAATAAATTAATATCATCAAAAATTATATCCTGCTGCTGTATCTCAAGAAAAGACTTGAGATCAGATCAAAAATTGACTACATATAAGAAAACTTCCAGCACTCCATAGACGGTCAGTGACGGTCCATAATTATAAGTTTCACGCCAGTCAGTCTCAGAGATTGTCTGTGCCAAATTCAACAACTGCAACCGACTCATGACATGGTCTGAGATCATGAGATAGCACAATCATGACAATTGTCAATTCGTCATGCATTAATTTATAATGCATCTGGCCTTCGCTTTTATCATTGTGTCTTTTACATAGGACCAAACAAAAGTCGCCAGAAGGCGAATCTAGCCTGCCCGTACGTCCATTCAAAGTATAATAATCCTTATGCATAAATAATGAGTCACTGCACTCCCTCCCGGACGTATCGTTGTCAGAGCCTTGTGTGTGCATTGGTATGCACTGAAGTGTATACAAGTACACTTTACATTTGCTTCACTGGCTAAGCTAGAAATCTTTTTTTAAATTGAAAAATTGTTTTAAAAATTACAAATCATTTTGTTACTTTGTGATAACATGTACATATTCTGGGATTTTGGAAATTACTTTGAGAAATAAAAACAAATGGTTTTAAAAAGTACATATTATTTTCTTACTTTGTTTGTGATTATATTCTGGGATTTTGGAAATTACTTTGTAATAGAAAATAAAGATGTTGATTTATTGAAAAATGAGACTGAGTGCTCGCAATGTTGTATAAGACCGTAGGCCTATAAACAGAAACAAAGAATACAAATAAAAATTTTGAGCAACTGCAAAAAACCAACCAACCTTCGAATTCTATATTCATTATTAGGCCTATATTTATAATCTTACAACCTTTTTTACTCTCAGTTTTTGGGCCTTTTTACCGTATTGTAATATAGTAAAAGTCTTAGGAATTAGTTTCGGTAAAACGACAATTTCGTATCCGACGCCCTGAGGGGGGTTTGAAATTTGATGAAAATAGGTACACAATCGCAGGCTTGCATGCTTCGCTGATCTCGACCACAACCTATCGTGCGTGTCAGTACTTTTGTACAGGAATCAATCTGATCCGGGAGTGCAGTGATCATTAATATGCATAAGGTTATTATACTATGAATGGACGTACGGGCAGGCTAGATTCGCTTGTCAGAAGCAGTTGCCAAGATCATGAATCGTGCAAGGTCTGAGACTGCGAGTCTGCATAATTCTGCTCACTTCAAAATGTGACAGTGGAACAGTACCTTTTGATTGACGATTGCAATTCATGAAGTGCATAACAACATGACTAGCACTTTCTTGAACCCACCTCTTATCGGTTAATGAACTCAGATTTACTGATTTTTTTTTTTAAATCAATGTTTACAGAATCAATCCTCCTTCCACGTGTACACCGCCCACCCGCTTTTCGACTGATATTTCATAACATTATGTTTCACTTACTTTCCGGTCAGGCTAAAATAGTTGATTTGAAGAGAGTGTTGAAGCAGCAAAATATACGCATGGCCTACAGCCTGGAATAACCAGCGGGGAGAGCCCTGGCCAAGCATGAGGGCCTGGCTGTGCGTCATCTATTGTTGACACCTATGGATTGACGTTGTCCCTGCAGTTACGTTTCGACACTCCCAATAAACGAAGAGCAAGTCATAAAAATGCCCCCCAAGCGAATCTTCAACGCTATTCCCTGAAAATTTGACTGAAATCAAAGATAATTTGTGTGCTACGGCTGAACTACTTAGAGGGATATGGAAAGCTCTATCTTATACAACAAGTCAGAAAAGCCCATGACCCGAAGTAGCCTGATTGATTTTGATTATTCATGATGATAATCATGGGATGGCAAATTGTGGTTGGCTATGTCTTTTGTCAAAAGACCGCAGCCCGCCTCGCATTTTTATATCCACCAACCGCGATCGCGCCAAAAGCGCGTGTCGAGCGTCCGAAGGCGTGGGTCCGAGCGAGCGAGAGGCTTCTTTGCGCAAATTGGATATTCCCCTGCAATCTTAATGTCAATCAAGTCGTCGTCATGTAAGCAACCGCCACAATTTCATCGATGAACAGAAACTTTTTCAGATACTTAGCCATATCGATGAGTCTCCGGCTCAAAATTAACCATAGATTTGATTTTTTGCACGGCTTACTTAGCATCCGATTAAAGCAAAATCGACGAAGTTCTTGACAAGCTGCGAGTGCGGTGCATCCCGTACGGTTATGTTGTGAATGCATGGCAAGATGTGGCTAGTGTAGCCCACTCTGCAGAAATAAAAAGTCCCCAGTAAAGGCTATAAAATTATTTCCCGACCTCCCCGGCACAAACACACTGATATGAGACTAAGACTAAGGCCTACGCCATCATTTTATCATATTTGGTACTGTCAGTGACCATTCCACATTGCAATCCAGATATGCAATGATTTGAACATTAAATTGAATGAATGAAGTCCTGACCGCGTATCACATGCCACGCAAAATGTGACTGTGCGATACATCCAAATTCAGTCCAGTACTGAAGTCCATTCAGCAAATTCACGCGGAATTTAGGGGACAAAAAAAACGCACCATCCTAGTCCCTAGACATGAACTTACCTTCGGAACATACCATTTCTTGACGGCAGCCTTTACTGCAAATTTAAGGCTAAACTTCGGTTTTCGGTTCGCCGAACCTGTGCGGAACGATGAAATGAAACTACTTGTAAATACAAATCCGTTCACTACAATGAACTGGTAAATTCACATTATAGAGCGATCACTTCAGTGCACGTAGCCGTGCTTCAAATTACTCTCATGATAGTCCATATTCAGCACAGTATACCCGTAACGTTTAGCAGTCGAATAACCTACAAACACCGGGATCCTACATTGTACACAGATGACACTGACAACCTTCTGTAAATTCCACCATGATTTTCACCGGTGCCATTTCAACAGCAGCAAGGTTGCCATTTTACATTCCCAGATAGCTGTAAGCCTGCATCATGGATCCTAGGCTCGTATTCGCCCCGGTATGCGCTTTGTTTGAATCGGTTACCAAAACCCATACTTGACTGGGTTATTTATCAGTTTTCCAATAAACTCGTTATTCTAGGAACTATTGTAAGCGAACGATGACAGCATCATGACCAGTCACACGAAGCTATATTTTTCGGAAGGAATATCCCGAAAAACAATGAGTACAAAGAAAGAAATATTTGCGCTAAAAGGCTTTGATTACGACGGAACTTTGAAGCGGTCCAGCGAGGGGGCGGACTCACACAAATTAAAAAAAATCAAGCCTTGAATAAAAAGGCTAGGGTTGGCTTCACGCTATGGCCGACCATAACCTTGTCAATTCAGTAGGCTTCTTTTGTTGACCACATGTAATCTTAATATCCGATGACATCATACATCCTACTCCCCGGTCCAATCGATGCCCCAAGGGGCCGATCAACATCGCGATGAATGTAGCTATGTACGATCAATGACAAAAGTGGAGCGGTTGGACTGCCAAATTGTCGACAACCCCTCCCCTCGGTACAACAAAACGCAAAACCACTTCTCATTCGAGATAATAATAACTAATTTTAAAAATGATGGTTGTGGGTCCAAAAACTTTGGTGGCAGGGGTTTTTTTGGGCTCCAAAAATCACGTTTTTGAGCTAAAAACTTAAGAATATATATCAGATTTATTCATTTCTTGGTCCAAACAAATTTAAATCATCATGCACTACTATCACTCTCTGACATTTATAGGATAGATTTCTAGTGTTTTAACAATAATCTCCGGTTCAAGATTTGAGCCCAAAATCACCTTTGTTAACACACCTTTTTTCCTTCCTTAAAAAACACCTTTTATCAGCATGTCTGCACAACGAGTATTACCTAACCCTTACTGCACTGTATAAGACCTAATTCATAACAAAAGGAACCAGAAAAATCAAATTGTAATATTTACCTTAAAAAATATAAAAAAATAATTTTCGCTGTAACCTTGCGCCCAAATTTCATCATTTCGGCGGTAGAAACATCCCTGTTCCCAAATATTTCCAAAACAAAGCAACCATCCATTTTCTTAGCTTAGATATTTATCCGTCAAATAAAGGTGGTTGTGTTTTGTTGTACGTTGGGCGGGGTAACTCGAAAACCTAGAGGACTTTCAGGCTCGGCCGCTCCGCTAAACGTTGATAGATTTTGCAGGGCACATAGATGCTTTTTTTTTTGCTAGTTTGTAAAGCTGCAGCTATATAGAACACCATCTTACCATTAATATAAAAGTAGAAAAAACTTTAATGAATAATTTACATTTTGAACGAAATTTACTATGTTCTATATATAGGCCTAAACCTCACTTATTTCTGATTAAAAAAAAATTCCCGGGCCCACTGGCAGATAAATGGCCGGACTGTCGTCTAAGCGGTAGATGGCTTATTTTATTCCAAATTTAGTCCACCAACAGATTCTAATTTCTTGAAGATCGGGTTTTAAATATAAGTAGTTCAGAAAGAGATGCCTCGCCCCTAAAAATTGTGAGGTCCATATTTTTGGGGACTACTAAAATTTCTTAATTTGTCCCTCGTAGCCTCTATCGTATGGAAACGTTTTACTGGCATTTTTTTCATTGATTTCTTTGCTATGTTTGCCAATGATGAAATCACCATTCGATTTGGTCATAGTGCCCACCATTTTCATGATACCTAACTATTACTCCAACTAAATATCAAAAAATTAGATTAAATATATAATGTCATGTAGTCGGAAAATAACTTCAAACATGGTCAAAACCCTCCCCTTTCAATACAAATGACCCTATTTTTGGTGATTGGCTGTGGTTTTCCCTAGTTAATAACGTCATTTCTGGCCTATGCACACTGTGCGGCCACCCTCAGTTCGGCTTTTTCTTTCTTTATTTGATAACCATTTTTAAGACTGGAAGCTGGTGCCGTACGGGCCCGTCTTTTAACTTTAGGCTGAGAGTAACCTAAATCTTTTAAATAGAGAACATGAATAAATTAGGAGATATGCGAATTCAACATCAACTTAGAGCTGGATTGGCTTTGATTTTGTAGATAGCCCCTAGTCCTAAATTTATAGTCCTATATCTGCTACCAATGTTACGATACGAATATTCCTCCTTCCCCTGGTAGTTGTAACTTGATTTCGATTGTAATGTTGTGGGCACCAACTGCGATGCGACCTGCGACATAAACCAATTAGTTTTAAAGGATACCACCGATCGTTATGGCGAATCGGGAACCTTGTTGTTTGGATGATGTCATCAGTCACAATAGAAGACTATACTTTGATTGACAGGTTACTGGTCCGGGCCGCCTAGCCGCTTGTGTTGGCTTGGTGTTTGTAATCACTGCGTGCAGCAACCGGGGGTCAGTGTCGAGTCTGACTGAGTCTGAGAAATTAGTACAAAAACAACGGAGTCTACTGAAATTTCGGGCATGTCAGACGAGTCATTATCAATATCATCTTTTGCATTTCACATTTTACGAATCACCTCATTTCTAGTATGACGACAGTACATAAAGGGTCGTGTAGCACGAATCACGACAAGAATATCAGTCTATGATATCTCCAAAATTCGGACTTAATATTTATTTTCAAATCAAAAAACAGAATTTGCAGTGAGATAAATAACAAGTACCAGTAGGTGCATGATAGGCGATCCTATCTTTGGGGTCCACGATCATATATAGGGAAGAAAAATTACTTTTCCATCAATTTAGCTATCGCGCCAATTTAATATCTCCTGTTAAAGACACTATCAGTGATTTGCTAACGCAAATCGAAAAAATCATCAAAATCAGATTTTTGGTCATGTACGTAAAATAACATGGTATCCTAACATACCCCTGCAAATGATTAGAACCAGATCAACCTAATAAGCACAGAATCAAGATTTTAGTTCATTACTGCCCCGAACGGACACTTACTCACCACGTAATTGATGGAGAATCGTAGCTTGGAACACTGCCGTTTTCTTCCTTTTCTGTTAATTCTAAAGCTGTAAAAGGTAACTTTGAGAATTCTACAGACAACTTCACTTTGAGTCCCTTTAAAATTCCTGCACATTTCAAATATTTTTCAAAGCACTGATAGTGGTCTTTAGAGCTTTCCAACAAGGTTAAATCGTTTGAAGGAGGGCAGGCTTCGATTTATGAGGGAAATTACGGGGTAAATAACAAGGTGAAAACCATTTTTGAAAAGTGCTAAAACTCGCTTTTCATCAAGGTTTTGGCTCGAAAACCACTAAAAGTGCGCCATTTTTTTATCGTACTAACCTGTATCGATGTAGCATAATTCCGTTACTAGAAACAGTCATTGTTGGAAGAGGCAGGGATTGATTTTTGAGGGAATTATGGGGTAAAACTGAAACACGGTTGTGAAGAAATGGCTGCCATTCAGAATCATGGAACCCAACTTCGAGAAAAGTGGCGCTCATATGGTTGATTTTTTGTTAAGGATTTTCCGTCGCACTCGATGATTGGATAAAAGTCTGAAAAACTCTACAGGGGATCGGGTAGAGACGACTATCGGATCGCGAGGAACAAAGTTGTTTTTGTCGGCGTAATGCCCGAGTAATGAAACTGCGTGAAGCACTCTTGGGCTAGCGATGTCAAGGATCGCAGTGCAATAAACGGGATACACGCACATAAGCATTTGATTTGGACGCCTAATTTTGCCCATCCGTAGCCACCCGAATGCTCAAAGGGGAGTGAGTATCAAGGCTTTGGTAACAGCCAATCCCGACAGCTTCAAAACGCAGATTTCCGTTGAAAGTGAGGACAAAAAGCAGGTAAAACTACTTTTTTTGGAGAAAATAAGCGGACATCCTGGATCCAACACACTTAGGGGAGCTATTAAAACTTGAGCCTAAAGAACTTAAACTTGATGAGCAAAACTATAAAATAGTAATAACCCTATATATAGGATCCGGGAGAATCAGCGATCGCGGAAAATGACATGTATGCGCGGATTTGCCTTTCCGCGCGGATTTTCCGTTTTCGCGCGGAAAACGGCGGATTTCGTATTTTTTCCTAACCAGAAAAGGTCATTGAACTTCTTGCCCGACTGTTTTTCTTTTAAACGTCAAAAGTGATTGGCAAGAAAATCTATTTGGTCGGCAAGTTGATAATGTAATGATCGCAGCAAGGCGGTCGAATGTAACTCCGATGATCATGATAAGGGTTGCATTAGTGCCGCCGATTCAAGCACGATCTAATTGCTATGTAGTAGACCACCTATGGATCGTTAAGAGATGAAGGCACCACAGTTGATACCAGTGTCATAATGGGTAATCAATTATTCATCCTTGAGGCACACTTACTTGATGCAATAACCCTGACGGTACTCGTGTGTGTTCATGCATCGCGGTGTTCCTAAGTCAAAACTTGTGCGCGGTCTCTTGCACGTTTTAAGAATCACAAGTACCGCATGGGCGGGCAGCAACTGATCAAAAGTAGGACGAACACAATAAACAACCGCTAATAAATAAACATGCCGAACCCTTAAGAAATGTATATATGCAGCGATCGAGTTCAGGATTGAACAGGTGATGATTCTTGAGCATGAGTGATGAGCTGAACTTATTTGCTTCGATCACCGCGAGGTTCACCACGAGAGGATTACGAACGAATGGGAAATTCCCCAAGAACGGAAAACCTTCTCATAGATACAGTTTTGAAACTATATTATCTTTTATGACATTTCAGATCATGACAACACGTATAAACATGATAATGATCACTCCACGTGTAATTTCTGATCGCAAATTGCATACCGGTTTAAAGGCCGACTCAGAGATTCCTGAGGAGGGCGACCGTATTTCCAAAAAAATTGTTGTTTTTTGCATGTTCCTTTTTTTTTTTCTTACATAATGCTTGTCCATATACTAATTCAGTGTGAAAGTGCTAAGATTAAATCGAAGTCATTCATATAGAAATACAAATTTGTTATAAAATCCGGATCCGGAATTTTTGTTATTCACAGTATCCTATGGACGTAATACGAACATAAAGGTTTACTGCATCAAAACGAAAAATCCGATTCATATCAAATTTCGGAATTGTGCATTTTAGGTTAACTATCTTCAGTTCAGTTGACTATTTTCATTAATTACACAAAAAAAATATTATTCGAAATCTCTGAGTCAGACTTTAGATCTAAATATTCACTATTGAGCTTTCGTAAACTTTCATTGATCAAATTTCGTCACGTGCGATGCTCTGCAAGCAAGACGGCCATTACGATATTCATGATAAATGAACATTCTCGCAATTAAACCACACGATGATTTATTTGACTTCAATCTAGGTTTGTTATCATAAGATGATTTTTTATAAAATAATCCTGATTTAATTATCAGTGTTGATTCTTGTTTACTTGCAATTGTCAGCCCCACCCCGATTAAACATATGAATGGAACTGTGGTTACTGGATGTTGGGATTGATCCATTTAATTATGGGGGTAAGGTAGTAAAAAATGGCTTATTGTAATATACTCAATCGGGAAAGAACCATTTTAAGTGCTAAACAATTGCTTCAGCGAGAGTTGTTCTGTCAATATATCAAATGAAGTATTAATCATCAAATTATTTTTTCCCACCTGTTGTGATATGGTATTGGTTATTCTATCAAATTTGTAGCTGCATGCTTTACAACTTGGCTGCAGTTTTTATACTGTGCTGCAAAAATCTATCGACGTACATGTAATTGATCTGTACATAGCTTCAATCATTGTGCTGCAAATAGTGTAAACCAAAACGGACTTGAAGATGTTGTGCATTATGATGAGGGGATCCTGGGAGTAACATGTATGTCGTCCATATAATCAAAAGAAAAGACTAATTGATGGACAAGGTTACCTGGTCGGCTCTAGCCGCTTGTATCGGTAAAAGAAACATAAGCGCTAAACATTGCCTGGAAAGAGTTGCCACTGCTGATATTTTGGCACTCTGCGGCATATTTGGGTCTTTTATTCATAGTTTTAAAGAGGTCACGTAGGGAATTATCGGCTGGGAACACGGATTATAGGCGACAATTTTTCCATATTTTCCGCAACTGATCGATTTATTTATTTATTTACACTTAGTAGCATGGATATGGTTGTCTACCAGGAACCCTTAGGTGCGTAATTACGCCGATTCGGCACATTTTCAGCACGGATTTTGCGCGGGAAAATGTGTTTTTTTGGTGCGCGGAAAAACACGGATTTGCCAAAAGCGCGAGCGGAAATCAGGTTTCTAAACGCGGATTCTCCAGGACCATACCCTATATATGATCGTGCCCAAAGACAGGATCGCCGCTGATAAATACTGCGGGCTTTAGGCGTATTTTCTAGTGTAATTACTTCCGATGCACCACTGCGTCGACAAGTCCATACTTAATACAGTGCTTGATTGCTCGGATTTTCAATGCATTATGGCCTTTACGTAGTGCCGAAGACCAATGTCAAAAAAAGAACGTAAAGGGTCCCTGTACTAGAGAACCATGCATTGGCATAAATTAGTAACGCCTATACTCGCCGTCCACAGACAAAACGCCTGTGTTATTGAATAGGGCAGCAACGTAACTAGTTCTCTCACACCCCGCGCGCCATCCTTGTTGCGCACCAGCTGCGCATTGTCGCTTTTGCTGCACACGCACACGCAAAGGTCTACATTTCTACAATCTGTGCGTCACGCGTTAGTTATCAGAGTTCATTCCCAGTTGTTCCATTGTCTAATCGGCCGATTTTCTGCAATAATTATGCACAAAAACCAATTAATCGATCTAGATAGAAACCCATTGCCTCTAAAAATATTCCTGAATTCCGGAATGCACAAGGGTCTCCCGATGCCCCTGTTAATTAAGTTGTTGTAGTTTTCATCCGCTAAGTGGACGAAAACGTAAAATACTCACGGTCTCATTAAATATGCATGCCATAGGAAACTTTCCAAATATGACGATACGAATTTCGTAAACCAAATGTATATGGTGGTGCCCAAAACTTGAAATGAAGTGCGTCTGCTCTTTATAATACTTGGGGCACCATTTTCATTACGCCGTTCCGGAGGACTGGGATCTCTCTAACATACGCATAGGAGAGTTACTGCGTGTACGTGCAGACTAGTCAACATCACACTCACAGAATGAAGTTGAATCAAGTTTTGAAGTCAATTTCTAATTGTAAACTTTAATTTGACATTTCATCGATCGGGGTATGTTTACCCTTGCGCTATAGCAGCGCCAGGGTTATAGTCATGATGCACGAGGAATGTAGTCCCACTTTTGTGTGTGTTTTGTATATACAGGGGTACATTTCTTGGTTGTATGGTGACAAAATTTTGCGTGTGGGGTAGGGGACAGCCTGTGCCAGGGACGTATAGAGCGATCTCCCGATTGGGGTGTAATTGGCCGTATGGGAGCAGTTGTTTACAGAATTTTTGCTCGAAAGTCATCGGACTTTGTGTGCATTTTCCATGGTGATGGTCAAGGCATGCCATTGAGGCCAAGGATTTGTGCCGTGTGAAACTCTATGCTCAAAGTAGAGGGCCTTCTTGATCATCTCACTAATTAGCATTGAAAGTTTTTACTACCAAGTTTTCGCACTTAGGCATTTGACCTTACTAACAAGGTCCATGGTCACACTAACTTTATCTCTGGAAGAGGGAATATTTGAACAAAATATTTTTAAACATCTATATTTTAAAATGTCAAGTAGGCCTTCTTAATTACATTAATATACCTGAAAATATTATTATTTAATATGTCTCATTATTAGAAGCTCAAGCTTTAGTATTTACTGCAATCAATTTCACCACATCTATGTGAAATTAAAGGGCCTGGCAAAAAATGTTATTCTGGTTTGGAGAAGGCCCATACCAAATTACCAGGACAATGTTAACATACTTGCTAATCAATTGTCTAGAGAGAGAAAAGACAAAGAAGCATGTTTCAATTACATTGTAGCTGGTAATCACTTGGCAGTAAATTTTGTGGTTTATCTAGATAAATGATTAGTTATGTTATAACTTCAATTAGCACTATCCAATTCACAGGTTGAGGTTGTCCTTGATTTGGACATGGCTATATAGGGTATAGTAAACCTGGGGACTGATATCTTATACCCAGAGTTAAACTTTCAGTATCACTTGACCATGGGACTTGACCATACTTGGTTTCAACTTTAAAACTTTCAACTAGCAGTGGCTCATTTTCATCTTCTTAGGTCTCTTAGTTGTAGGAGTTATTAACTGAAACAATACTAGTCAGACAAAGTATGTAGGGCCTACCTTTCCTCAACAACATTTGTATATACACTAGAAACTAATTTGTTTGTGAAACATTATATAAAAATAAACACATAGTGAATATTTTTTAATATATTGTCACAAAAACATGATCAGGCCCTTAAGACTATTTAAATTATGTATCTTATTTGATGATGGCAAATAAGATATTGTAAACACAAGTGACTATATATCTTAATAGAGATGCAGTGTACCTTTTCACACTATATTTTATCGTCATATCAAATAAGAAACTAATTTCTACTACCTATAAATTTTGCACTTAGACAGTTAAACAAACTGTGTGAATTTTTTTTTGTACCCAACTTTGTATGTCCTGTAGAGTAGAGACCAATGTTTACCATTTCCAAGTCCAATTCTGTTTTGTATTCCATTTTCCAAAAACGATTTCACCTTCAACCCATCACACCCACCGATTTTCGTTTAACAGAAAATCACTGAAAATGACCATATTACAATCTCCATACCTGTGGAGAGATTATCAGTCTTTGAGTCATAGTTTTTCCCGAAAGTTGGCCTTCCATGCCCGACTCGTTCGTCGTTCCACTAAACATTTTCGAGATTACAACAAACAATTTGAACATGACACCTTGATTTGAAAGCTAAGATTTGCCTTTTGAAGTGTTAAGTATCATGTCACAACTAATATTTTGTCAATTGGCAAGAGGGCCTTGTTTCACTTGTACAAGTTTTTTGATACAGGATGTAGATACCTGCTGTATAATAAGCAAGGGTTTACTTGCATCGTTGATGCTCTTTTTTTTTTGCCTCCTAGCCTATGATTGCACAGATTGGAATCTGTGGTAGAGGGATATAACACTCTACCACAGACCAAGCATGCCTTCATTTCAGCGTGTTTTATAACACAAAATTAAATTTCCGCTTTTCCCTGGTTGAATGGACTGTTTCCGCTTTGTCAATAGTGCATTATTTACAAAATCACATGACACAATTGCTAACCTTTAAATCGTAATTAACGAAAATGTAATTAATAAATAATAATTAAAAATAATTACCGTACATTACCCTAACGCGGCCCAGAACGCATTGAGGTGCAACGAACGTGCTACCGGTCGGAAACTGTTTCTCTTTGCATCTCGGCCGTCACCAACTATTTTTGTGTGTCGCGCAAATGACTCTCATTGCACCTCATTGCACCTGGGACGTCTTCCCGGAAATGACGCGATGTTCCTCGTTGCATCTGGGACGGTTTTCCAGACAATGACGCTATTTTCCTCGTTGCAATCTGGGACGTCTTTCCGGAAAATGAATGGCATGTTCCTCGTTGCACCTGGGACGTAATTCCGGGAAAATGACGATGCTTTTCATTGAATTTCGGACGGTTTTGCCCCGCAGAAGGCGCCATGCTCTCATCAGGCCGGGTGACACTGTGTACAAATTGACCCATAGACAATTTCGAATCGATGGTGATAGCGCCACCATTTTCGATAAGCTACTTAATTAATTATGCATAAAC
>JAMKCH010007568.1:0-69773 GCA_023653785.1 Ophioderma brevispina | reverse complement strand
TGCAACCCACCTTTTCTTCACTCTTTGCACAAGTTGTCCTCTAATGACCTTTGACCTTGGTATTTGGCCTCTAACCCTACCATGACATGCAAGTGCCTATGGTTGACCTATGACCTGAGTTTGGTGGCAATTGGAAGTCTTCCACTGTTTCACTTTTAGATAAACTGGTCGATATGGCCCTACAGACTTGTTTGGTAGCGCAAACGTTCATATGATACCCATTGGGGATGGAATTAACTTTGTTATATTATAAATTACTCTGTTATAAACCTTCATTCTTCAAAATTTGAGTGTGAAAGCTTCATTACAGGAGCGACTATATAAAAGGATTTCTTTAACCAAAATGTTACGCTGTTCTTGTTATTTTTGTTCTTATATTCTTTTTTTGAAAATTGCCTTGATACTTAATTTAATTTAGAAAATATTTTTCGGTTTAGTAAACGATAAATCCTCGCTAATTAAATTTATTTTACATCCGCGCCATTTTACCTTTTATGTAAAAAAAGGTCAGGAAAACATTTAAAAAAGACATCACTGCTAAATCATTTTCTACGAAAGACACTGACATTCCTTGCCTCCTACTTAGACAATCACTTGGAGGCGGATGTTAGCTAATATAAGGATATATGGGTCATGAATAAGCCACGTTATCTGTTGGTACCTATAACACAGCTCCAACCTTAATGGAATTCCGCGTCGTGTTTATTTGGGATTTGAGGTTGCAGATGTGTGGTTTTAAGGCCCGGTTTTTAAGGTCGTGATTGTGCTTGGTCATGTTACCTGAGCTTCTACTTGAAAATTGACATCTTAATTTCACTCTTTGATCAACTTATTTTAGGCTTAAAATTGTTGTGTTAAACCTGCGAGGCTGTGACCCCTGAGACTAACCACCAGTAGCTGTGATAGTAAAATTAAAGAGCTAGATAACAATGTGATTTTAATGATTTCCCAATAGATACGGGAAAGTGCGAAAGATTCAGCAGAAGATAAACTGTTTCTGGCTCATCATTCCCAAGACATCCCAATTCACTCAGATTTGATTATGCCTTCACTGATTGCTTTTCATATTTTAGTACAGAAATAAAATTCGCGAATATTATTTCATAAGTTCAGGAAAAATTTAATTTTACTCTTCGTCTTCTTGATATATATATGTCTTATAAAAGAGAGTGCGGTTCAAGTTATACTCCTAGGTAGACAGGATTATCACAGTGCTTTAGGGGTGTTCCAGACCATGAGTTACTTTAAGCTGACGTTTGGCTTCACGGTTGCGTAGATGGAAAGCACACAAACCTGTCTTGGATGTTTTTCCTCACAATAAGGAGTAAATTCATCCGAAGCTTTGGAGAGTCTCTCTTCGACAAATTATGCACTGATTCCAAAATCGTCTGCATAGAAACGACAGGTTCCTGCCATCGGCTCTTCTTTACTCCTAGCGAACATCCTGTTCGCAAGCAATCCTTTGATGAGCTTAGTCAAGCGGATGTCCTTGGTGAGTTCCAAAATCTTACGGAGTAAGGATTTGTGATTAACAGTGTCTTAAGATACTGATAGATCAACGAACACGACTCCCGTTACCAAACCCTTCTCAAAACCATCCTCGATGTTTTGAGTTAGGTTGAGTACTCACGGGCTTGTTGTTGATTTCCCTGGCCTGGGTTGTTCTGGTATGAGGTGTTCGTCTATCACAGGTACGATGCGGTTGAGCAGGTGACGTTCAAAGAGCTTGTAGGTATGGCTGAGGGGTGATATTGGACTATAGATGAGTTGACATGTGACGTCAACGCTGGGCAACGAACAAAGCACTGTCCGGCAGTATGGGTGAGCACCTGCAGGGCTTGTGCTTTTAAAATCCGCGCTCAATCAGGCATGATAAGGCTATTGAATGCTGTAACTGTATGGGCATATTCTTCGCACCTCTAACATGTCAGTAGACCAGGTGCTAACTTGTGTTTGTAAACATTGATGTCACCTCATCTATAGCTCTTGGAATTAGATGGATATTTCCCAGGCGTTAGGAGTGCCATAACATGTGCTTTCCTCCAGATCTTTGGTAACCTGTGGGAAATAAGGCAGCAATTGTAGAGCTCAAAAAGCCACTCCTTTGCTACTGGCTCGAAGTTTTTCAGCTGCTCAGTTGATATGTTGTCAATGCCTACTGCTTTTCCTGGTTGAAGTTTCGCAATACCGGTTTCCAGTCTGTCCATGTTGAAGGGGCGAGTGAAACCAGGGTCGCTACTTTACCTCTTACAGTCTAGTTTGATCTTCTTGAACTTCTTGCTACACTTGTAGCAAGAAGCTGCTGTGGAGGTTCTATTGTAAGATTGGATCCACTCGAAGCTTTTGAATGGTAGACCATGATTTCATGCTGTTATGGGTCATATCGGTGGATTCGATTAAGGTATGCTAGGTAACAGGTTTTGATCTTTTCCTGAGAGATCCTCTCCGCACTTCCTCACTTTTAGCAGTTGTTTTAGCTGAGAAAGGATCAGCTTCAAACATGGTGGTATACGCTTGATATTCTTTAGCACATTCCTTGGAAAGGCCTGGTATATATTCCGTCCTACAGCCTCTGGGTATGAATCTCCGAGCAGTCTTGTTAACTAGGTGGGTATATTTGTCATAGTTAGGGGGTTTTGGAGCAATCTTCTTCACGTTCTGATCCAGGTCATCATTGAATCCTTGCCAGTCTGTTTTCCTGTAGTTAAAGCGCCGCTTAGAAGCCACTTTGTTTGGTCTTGCAGCGTTGACTTAGATACCGATTGGTCGATGTTGAGTTAGTGGAACAGGATCCAGAACAATCACGCTGCACAGGTTAGAGATGTTTTTGCTAACAATAGCTAGATCAGCGTTGTGACCTCTCTTCCAACGGGCACTATTAAATGATGGCGGCAGCTAATTTGTGTCGTGAAGGAGACGTAGATGTTTACTCTCTAACCATTCTTCGACAGCTTGTCCGTCTTTATTGGTTTCATTGGCTGTTGAAATCGCCAATGAAGAAGTGAGGTTTGGTGGAATTCCCGAGACTTGTCAGAGTGGACACTTATGTAAGATTGTAACTTTTAAAGACATTTAGTGTATCGTCATTGCCATTATAATTATTATATAGAAGCTCGGAGAACTGGAGAGCACTGAACTAAATAAAGACGAAAAATACACGGTCTCGAACCCGGACCTCCCGCTTTCTAGGCGTGAGGATTACCACTGGGCCACAGAGGACGTGTTAATGTGGATACCAGTGAACGAGCGCTAATGTTTTTCAGTCTTATTTCAGAAAAAATTTCAAGCGGCCGTAATTATATTTGTATTTTTAAAATGGCAGAGGGCCTTATATGCATGATTCTATATGATACAACAGCAGAAAGTAACTTGGTAACTTTACCAAGTTACTTTCTAGGTTGTATCAATGCTTGATCCTCGCGTGCATTGAATTGAGTTTCGCTTCGTCATGCTTCTGCTAGAAATCATGCATACCATTCTAAACCTATCAGTGATCATAGAATTTTTGCCCGCAGGGTAAGGAGACTTTAGTAAATCACCAAGTATGACATAAACATACAGAGGGTCGGCATCTTTTGATCGTCACAACAAATATGATAACAATCCAATAGTAAGGGGGGTTTTAAGGGGGAATATGATAAAAAATTGTTCGAATCCAGAAAATGAGATAAGCAATGGCTAAATTGTGTAGACTGTAATCTACAAATGCTTTGATTCGATCGCAATCGGACATTCGGTTCCGAGATATGGCTGATCAAAGTCCAGTAGTGTACGCGAAATTGCCAAAATGCATCATCTCTAGATTTATCATGTGAAAAATTTCAAGGGGTGGTAAGTTTTAAGATATTTTAAAGATTTATTTATGACCTATTAACACATTTATTTTGGCTAAGTTGAAGTAGTAAATAAATACTCATATTCTCCTTTCATAATTTAAAGTTATTAAAGGTCACTGGGTAAGTGATTTTTATGTATTTATTGTTTCTAAACCGCGATATTTAAGAAAATTATTTTAAAAATTAATTACAGGAGAAATGGATTGCACCTATTTCGCATGATTCTTTCATTAATAATATGATAATCAGGTATAAAATGAAATTTAAAAAAATAATTCCAATATTAACATCAAAGCGCCCTCAATTTGTCGAAATGTTCGAGGCCTATAAAACTGATTAGTTAAAATACGCAAACATCCAAACGAGAACGAACGTAACTGAAAACGCTACATGCTATGAAATGAACTTTGGCAACACATATAAGCAAATACAGGCGAGTTGAACCATGAAGGCCGATTCAAATTGGTGTTCCAAATTCAAATTACGCCATGAAATTATGCGATTGGTCGATTGCCGGTTTGCCATGGAAACGGATTTGTAAAAATTCGGCTCATGGTTCACTCGTATTAACCTCCTCGGCATATGCCACCCAAGTTTGTCCCAGTAGCATGTTTAGTTATTTAGTTCCATTCGTTATCGTGTTAGCCAATCAGAGGCTTACGTGGTTACCATGGCAACCAGAGCAAAAATTTTCATAGATTTTCAAAACTTTGGACATGGGCTACAATATGATATATAACATATATATACCACTATTTAGGAAAATAAGAAAAACCATTTCAAAGTTCAATGCTCAGACCCCATTACCACCACCACCCTTAAACCTTGTGAGTGGATCTATGTCGGTGTTCCACTTGCAATCCACAAGTTGAAACTATAGGGCCCTTTCAGGGAGTAAATTATGTTAAATGGACTTTTGTTTGCCCTCCAGAGAGGATCACCTGCATACGAAGAATCAATAACATGACCTGATTCACCTGACATTTCAAGTACTTATGCAGGTGATTCTTTTGTTTCTTTAGCATGCTTGGGTTGTTGCTGGAGAGCAGGGGATTGGACCTCCCGTGCAAGCGCTCTATAAAGGAGATTTAAGAAAGGGGAAACACTTTGTGTGCGTAAACACTTGACATGCGCCAGGGCATGTCATTGACATAGTAAACCTGATCAGATGAAAATATAATGGTCGAAATGTTACTTTACGAACAAGAAAACACCGGCCCGCGGGCAATGTGATAGATACTAATGCAAACATCCTTTACTCGGAAAGGTATGCGTGGTAGTCCATGCCATGCAATGGGCCAATAAATTATGATGACATCCGTCGTTTCTAATCCTTCAATTATTCGCCTTGTATACTTTTTGAAAATAAAATAAGCCTCAGAAGAAAAAAAAAACAGAACCTACAGGCGACAGCGAATTGCTAGATGGGTATCACCTATATTCATGTTGATACAATGCTACAAATCCTCGAAATAGATGATCTAATTAGTAGGCTAAGAATAATTAGGATCATTTGTTGAGGCATTCGTATTAGACCGCAAAAAGTCTTCTGATGTGTGCAATGGTAAATGTCTGCGAAGCCCATAAAACCCCAGACAACTTCTTAGATAGAAGCCTTGAATGTTCTGCAAGATGCATATCCAAACTGCGGCTACTAAAGAACAACATGTACATGCTACGAATAAAAGATTTAAAAAGTGAGCCCTACAAATGCGGGTTGTACTTTGAACAGAACACAGTTACGAGGTTTAGAAAACCGGCTGCATGCACATGCAGATGCGGTGAGAGCGTCCATGCCCAGCTGAGTTCACGAATGTGACCGCATAAGTTCAAAGTCCACTCGATTGATATCGGTCACATTCCTGCCACAGGTGGGCATGGGCGCTCTCACTGCATTACCGCATCTGATGTGCATGTACCCGATTTACTCAA
Source organism: Ophioderma brevispina (assembly GCA_023653785.1). Lineage (NCBI taxonomy): Eukaryota > Metazoa > Echinodermata > Ophiuroidea > Amphilepidida > Ophiodermatidae > Ophioderma > Ophioderma brevispina. The sequence continues at coordinate 64,005 of JAMKCH010007568.1, read as the reverse complement.
CCTCGTAACTTTCTTCGAGGTCACGCGTTAAATTGATAGGATTGACGATTACTACGGAAACGAGCATTGTTTTGTTGGAAGGCGCGTATGAGTGAAGTGGATAACCTATAATAATGCAACCTAGACAATGCAGACATTCCACAACACAGCTGCTGCTGCTGCTGACAATGGCAAGAGTGGCCCCAGAAGTGGGGTCCAAACTGCAAACAGAGATATTCATTCTCATTCATACATTTTTTTGAAGAGTTGCCCAAATTTTCGGGATATTTTGAGATTTTTGCACAGTTGCATTGGTAATCGACTAGTAAACAATACCTGTGAATGGTAGAGTTTAAAACTCTCTATATGTCGAAAAAGAAGGAATTTTTGTAATAAGAATAATTAATATCGGAGATCTCCGATAATAATTAAACGGCTGCTGGAAACGTCCTTCCAATATGAAATAACCGGGAAATTGCGCCATGTACATGTCTACGCTCATTTATTAGTTGTTCCGTCGGTTCAGAAAGTCAAGTTAGAGATCATTTTCGTGAGGTGACACTATATCACCATAGACGGACATATATTTGGCCTTTCCAGCTCCACCATTAAATTACAATCAGAGATCCCGATTCTAATTACAAAATCGCTTCTTTAATGACAAATACGCATTTTTGAGCATTACCACTCGCATGTATAGTTTACTAGAAAATTTCCAAAACAACTGTGCAAAAATTTCAAATTTTGAAAATTGTGGGCGCTCTTCAAAAAATGTGCTGTTATTGCTTTAACTATATAGGATTATCTTTGTAGAATCGGACTTGTATTTGTCCTGCAGATCATCCAAGAATGAGCTCGACGAGGAGGAAACAATACATGCAACCTGGTTCACCTGAACATTATAGGTATTTTACCAGGTGATCCTTATCTAATTCTCTGCATCTTTTCTTCAGGTTGTTGGCTTGAGGATATGTCTGACCAGTTAACCATATTGAACCTCTTATGCAAGTGCCCTTATACATGGTGTACTTGATAAGGATTATGAGCACATAAACGTGGTGATTGATACAGGTGAGGTAGTTTTTAACGCCTTCTTTGGACCCCACTCTGACGATCCGGTCCAGTCCTACGGCCCATGAATGCCTCCGCAAATACGATATCGACTATTTATACTAATTAACTGTTATTTAAGTTATTATTTAATCTAAAAGACATCAACAAAAACTACCACGTTGATTTGTACTTTAAGATAAACTACGTTAATTTTATCCACCAGTTGTGTTTACCTAAACTTGCTGTTAAAACTTAAAATGGTTTCATAAATATATTTTGGCATGATGAAAACTAGCAGAAATCAAATCCCTTAATCGCTGCAACATTGCCCCATGTTAAATCCATCCAAGATCAATGGCAAACTGATATTGTTTGTGGATGGACTGCTAAATGCGTTGCACTTTGCGTTCTGAAGTTCCTCACTGTAATATTTGGTATTCAGATGAAACAGAGGTCCGAATTCCTACCAGAAAATACATCATAATTTATGTAAGCATATAACTTCATGCAAATTGGGGTAAATAACTGTCAAATTGTACTTAATTTAAGTAAAAATGTTTTAAATATATGGAGTTCTTTGCTATCTAATTTTTGGATTTTTGACATAACTTGTGCATAATTCTATTACGCTTTGGTGGTGTTCGAATCCCGTTGAAAATTTCTCTGATCCATTTCATTTATAAGTGTCCTAATTAAAGGGGTGGCCCATTTAAGTATATTAAGGTGTCATCTTGGATAGATTGGCCTTCACTCCAAAACCCATCTTAAGTTTCGCCTCAATACATTCACCTGTTAGTGAATACCAGAAATGTCCAAAGTGTACAGGTGATCAATGCTCATAGAATTTTTGCCGCAGGGTAAGGAGGACTTTATGTAAATCACCAAGTATGACATAGCATTACATAGGGTCTGCATCTTTTTGATCGTCACAACAAATATGATAACAATCAATATTAAACCTTGTGAGTGATCTATGTCGGTGTTCCACTTGCCATCCACAATTTTGAAACTATAGGGCCCTTTCACGGAAGGTAAATTATGTTGAATGGACTTTTGTTTGCCCTCCAGATAGATCACCCATGCATACGAAGAATACAATACATGCACCTGGTTCACCTGAACATTTCAGTTACTTCTGCAGGTGATTCTTTTGTATTCTTTGCATGCTTGCAGGGTTGTTCTGGAGAGCAGGGGATTGACCTCCCGTGCAAGCGCTCTATAAAGGAGATTTAAGAAGGGGAAACAATTTTTGTGCGTAACACTTGACATGCGCCAGGGCATGTCATTGACATAGTAACCTGATCCAGATGAAATACTAACTGGTCGAAATGTTACTTTACGGAACAAAGAAAACACCGGCCCGCGGGCAATGTGATAGATACATAATGCAAACATCCTTTACTCGGAAAGGTATGCGTGGTAGTCCATGCCATGCAATGGGCCAATAAATTATGATGACATCCGTCGTTTCTAATCCTTCAATTATTCGCCTTGTATACTTTTTGAAAATAAAATAAGCCTCAGAAGAAAAAAAAAACAGAACCTACAGGCGACAGCGAATTGCTAGATGGGTATCACCTATATTCATGTTGATACAATGCTACAAATCCTCGAAATAGATGATCTAATTAGTAGGCTAAGAATAATTAGGATCATTTGTTGAGGCATTCGTATTAGACCGCAAAAAGTCTTCTGATGTGTGCAATGGTAAATGTCTGCGAAGCCCATAAAACCCCAGACAACTTCTTAGATAGAAGCCTTGAATGTTCTGCAAGATGCATATCCAAACTGCGGCTACTAAAGAACAACATGTACATGCTACGAATAAAAGATTTAAAAAGTGAGCCCTACAAATGCGGGTTGTACTTTGAACAGAACACAGTTACGAGGTTTAGAAAACCGGCTGCATGCACATGCAGATGCGGTGAGAGCGTCCATGCCCAGCTGAGTTCACGAATGTGACCGCATAAGTTCAAAGTCCACTCGATTGATATCGGTCACATTCCTGCCACAGGTGGGCATGGGCGCTCTCACTGCATTACCGCATCTGATGTGCATGTACCCGATTTACTCAACCTCGTAACTTTCTTCGAGGTCACGCGTTAAATTGATAGGATTGACGATTACTACGGAAACGAGCATTGTTTTGTTGGAAGGCGCGTATGAGTGAAGTGGATAACCTATAATAATGCAACCTAGACAATGCAGACATTCCACAACACAGCTGCTGCTGCTGCTGACAATGGCAAGAGTGGCCCCAGAAGTGGGGTCCAAACTGCAAACAGAGATATTCATTCTCATTCATACATTTTTTGAAGAGTTGCCCAAATTTTCGGGATATTTTGAGATTTTTGCACAGTTGCATTGGTAATCGACTAGTAAACAATACCTGTGAATGGTAGAGTTTAAAACTCTCTATATGTCGAAAAAGAAGGAATTTTTGTAATAAGAATAATTAATATCGGAGATCTCCGATAATAATTAAACGGCTGCTGGAAACGTCCTTCCAATATGAAATAACCGGGAAATTGCGCCATGTACATGTCTACGCTCATTTATTAGTTGTTCCGTCGGTTCAGAAAGTCAAGTTAGAGATCATTTTCGTGAGGTGACACTATATCACCATAGACGGACATATATTTGGCCTTTCCAGCTCCACCATTAAATTACAATCAGAGATCCCGATTCTAATTACAAAATCGCTTCTTTAATGACAAATACGCATTTTTGAGCATTACCACTCGCATGTATAGTTTACTAGAAAATTTCCAAAACAACTGTGCAAAAATTTCAAATTTTGAAAATTGTGGGCGCTCTTCAAAAAATGTGCTGTTATTGCTTTAACTATATAGGATTATCTTTGTAGAATCGGTCTTGTATTTGTCCTGCAGATCATCCAAGAATGAGCTCGACGAGGAGGAAACAATACATGCACCTGGTTCACCTGAACATTATAGGTATTTTACCAGGTGATCCTTATCTATTCTCTGCATGCTTGTCTGCAGGGTTGTTCTGGAGGATAGGTCTGACCAAGTTAACCTATTGACCTCTTATGCAAGTGCCTTATACATGTGTACTTGAATAAGGAATTATGAGAACATACAACGTGGTGATTGATACAGGTGAGGTAGTTTTTAACGCCTCATTGGACCCCACTCTGACGATCCGGTCCCAGTCCTACGGCCCATGAATGCCTCCGCAAATACGATATCGACTATTTATACTAATGAACTGATTTATTTAAGTTATTATTTAATCTAAAAGACATCAACAAAAATACAGCGTTGATTTGTACTTTAAGATAAAACTACGTTAATTTTATCACCAGTTGTGTTTACCTAAACTTGCTGTTAAAACTTAAAATGTTTCAATAAATATATTTTGGCATGATGAAAACTATCAGAAATCAAATCCCTTAATCGCTGCAACATTGCCACATGTTAAATCCATCCAAATCATGGCAAACTTGATATTGTTGTGGATGGAATCTAAATGTGTTGCACTTTGCGTTCTGAAGTTCCTCACTGTAATATTTGGTATTCAGAGGAAACAGAGGTCCGAATTCATACCAAAAATACATCATAATTTATGTAAGCATATAACTTCATGCAAATTGGGTAAATAACTGTAAAATTGTACTTAATTTAAGTAAAAATGTTTTAATTATTATGGAGTTCTTTGCTTACATAATTTTTGTATTTTTGACATAACTTGTGTAATTCTATTACTCTTCTGTGTGTGTTCGAATCCCGTTTGAATTTTCTCTGATCTCATTTCATGTATAAAGTTTCCTAATTAAAGGGGGATGGCCCGATTTAAGTATATGAAGTTTTCATCTTGATAGATTGGCCTTCACTCCAAAACCCATCTGTGAAGTTTCGCGTCGATATTTCAATCCGTTTTGATGCAAGAGTTAAAAACATGATTTTGTAAGCCCATAGAGTACTGTGTGAAATTAATATTGGTCGACCAAAATGGGGCACATTTTCGCTCATAACTTCCAAACCAAACATATTTTGGCTCTAAGATTTCACAGGGTAAATGAGAAAATAGTAGCTTTCTTCTGATACCAAAATGTTGACCACTTCCGGTAAAATCTGGGGCTTCTGGGGACGAGGCTATTAGCGATCGGGCCATGGACCTTTAATTTCCCTGTTCTGCAGTGGCTGATCCAGAAGCGGCGGAGCAAACAGACTTATTTATTCTCAGAACTCTTTATTCAAGTACTATTGCATCATCAGATGAACCAGCATACATAATCCATAGCTACTACACATGCGTACTTGAGTAAAGAGTTGATGAGAACGAGTAAAACGTGTTTGTTGGTATATTTTTGCTCTGCTCAGAGCCCCTGCTATGAAGATCCTGCATCCGCAATTGTTACGTACTAGATTCCACCGCTGTCTGGACTAGCTCTCATTTATGTGAAGATATTGAAAGAGCAAAACGGCCCTTGCTCAAGAAGTAAATAGGTTAACTTGGCAGACCTGTTCTCCAGGACAACCCAAGCATGCAGAGAATACAAAAGAATCACCTGCAGAAATATCTGAAATGTTCAGGTGAACCAGGTGCATGCGGAATGTATTCTTTGCATGCTTGGGTGATATGGATGACAAAAGTCCATTCAACATAATTTACATTCCGTGAAAGGGCCCACAGAGTGGCTAATGTCTGCCCAAGGCCAGTTCTCTCGTATGGGTACAAATCAATGATTACAATTGTAACCCTTTGATATTTATTTGAAATGATAGTCCAGATACAATGACCTTTGGCTCTTGCCCATAAATATAAATTGGACAGCTCTATTTCCGGCTCGCAGATTATCATGTCGACTGTAATCCTACAGTATTTCTTGGATTGTCATCTTTCAGAGATTCGGCAGTCCGCACAAGTGTTAGCTCTTGCCAAATTACAGAGTACCAAGTACGTGTCATCAGCTGGTGTCGGTCATTTTCAAAATGCCACAGGCTTAGAAGAGTAATATACATTTAAATGCATTATATTCACCGTTGAATTTATTGAAATGGAATGAGTTGATCCAGCATTTTCTAAATCCGAGAACCGGAAGTTGAGTTGTCCGCAAAACATCTGATCCGCGAAAAGAATACCTGTTAACTGGTAATTTTGAAAAATGAAATAAAGAAATGCGATTAAAATGGAACTTCAACTATTCGTTGGGAATGAACAATGATGAAACTCCCAAGGGTAACGCATGTAAAACAACCCTGTGATGCATAATTACGCAGTAGTTGTCCTTAGACTTAAAATTATTGTGTGTTTTTTTCGTCTGATGTATAAAGTACAGCGACATAGCAGGAGCAGAATCTCATAGGGGCCTTATTTAAGGAGTTCGTTTACCCCACTACAGAAAAGGTTTAACACCTTTGGTAGTTAGTATGGACCCTCTACATCAATGCTAGGTAGGTAGTACTCTCAAATTGTGGTATCACTTTTCAATAGGACCAATTTAAGTTTACACAGGGGTCAAATTTTTAAAATGCTCCAATCATGTTGAAATGTATGCCATATTGTCCATCTAGTCATAAGGATTCCAAAAATGTATAGTTTGTACCACCTACGACCATTGGTTTTGGAGTTATAGAGTAAAAATGACAACTTGGTAAAAGCGGTTATCTCAATTTGTACAGAGTCCCTACCTAGCATTGATGTAGAGGGTCCCTATTAACTACCAAAGGTGTCAAACCTTTTCTGTAGTGAGGGGTAAACGATGATGTTTGACCTGGGTCCCAGCTCCTCCTCTAGTAGTAGCGAATCACTAAATTGTCGGTTTTTTACCTTGCAATGCCGTTTTCGATTTTTTTTTGTCGCTGCACATACTAATCCAAATTCTGTATTTCCGTCTGTGTGTATGTGGGTATTTTAACTTTAAAAAGTTTCTGTTGAACCTTTTTCAAATTGCTCGTGCTGTCGTACATGGACACTTTAACGCCAATTGCCCCCTCCCAAACTCAGGCCATAGGTGCATCATAGACATTTGCATATCATGGTAGGGTTAAAGATCACAATACCAAGGTCAAAGGTTATTAGAGGTCAACTTGTGCAGAGAATGTTTTTTTTTTTTTGGTTCAAAATGTTCGTGTACTAACTCCAAACTCCCACCAAACTCGAAATGCGTCATAGACACGTGCATGTCATGGTAGGGTTAAAGTTCACATACCAAGGTCAAAGGTCATTAGAGGTCACCTTGTGCAGTGAGTGAAGGAAACGTGGATCGCGAAAGCAGGCGATACTTGTGGCTCGAGAACCGCCTTGTCTTCATGAATGAAGTACGATTTGCGTTTTTTACAAAAGTAAGAGTAGACCCCTTTCTCAACGCCTTTCGAATAATTTATTTGTCAGTGTGGATTAGAGTGTTTCCCAATTTTAATGCTGTCAACAATATGTGCACGTGGACACACCCGCCAAGCCCATAACATATGCTTAATATCCGCTTCAAAAACGCGGACGTGATTTTGAACCGTCTTGTAATACACGTAATCTTATAGTTCAGTCAGGGGAATTGTCAAGGCGGCGATGTCGATGTTTGAGCTATATGAACGAAAGAAAATAATATTTTAGTGCGCACATCAACGCAGACCAATGCACACGCACGCACATGCCCACATCACCACACTCTCGCACACATGTGCACACACACACACACACCCACACACACACACACACACACCCACACACACACACACACACACCACCCCCACACAAATATACACGCACACACGCGCGCGCACACACATAAACGCAAAACACATCTTCAAATCACATACGACGTATGTGAGTATGCATATACGCAGTCACAATAATATTGCGCATTATTTTGTAGGGTATTTGTTTATGCGCCAGAATATCGCAATTAATACAATAACATGTAGCCATGCTATCGAACCTAATTGCTATTGATTCTCCAAAGAGTATTGAAACTGATTACTTGTAATTCAATAGAAAGAACATTTCCCTTAGTAGCATACACTCCTTGCAACCAGGCAATAATCTGTCATCAAAAGTTAAAATTAATTTAATAACGGTGTTCAGCTCATAAAAGGATATGATACAATACTTGGGTGTTAAAAGTTCTGCCTATTCTCACCTTACCGGGTCAATTGTTGAAAGGAAATATGCTTATTACCAAGAAATTCCATTATAATCGCTTTTAACATATCTTACTGCCGGCTACTGAATTGCTGATACGTGTACCATACTTACAGATAATAATCACGGTTCGACCTTCCAGAGATCTCATGCTGTGTTTTAGAAATGAAATGTTTTTCGAGCTGAAGAATTCAGTGACAGTGGGAATTTGTATCATTAATGATACTATCCCAGATGATGGTGACATGACTACGGATTGTGCCAGTACTCTTTATGATTATTGTCGTGTTCGTCTTCGTCGTCGTCATCTTCATCATTACCATGGTTATCATCATTACCATGATAATCACCATGATGATCATGGTGATCATCATGGTGATCATCAAGGTGATCATCATCGTCATCATCATCGTCATCGTCATCATCATCGTCATCATCATCGTGATCACCATCGTGATCATAATGATCATGATGATCATGATGATGATCATGATGATTCATCATCATCATCATCATCATCACCACCACCACCGGCACCACCACCACCACAACAACAACAACCACCACCACCACCTCCACCAGCAGAACCTGCAGCACCAGCAACAGCACCAGCAACAGAAGAGTAATAGCGGCATTATCATCAATGTCATAATTGTTCGTTTAATGAAGTAATTACTCCCTCAAAGTTGTTTAGCTTAGATGATCTGCACGACTTTTATAATTAAAAGTCCCCGATCTTCATTAGCCCATTTCTACAGGTACAAGTCGGTTTTTTGCATCAAGCATTTAGTAATTTTTGTTTTGGCTTCTTTGATTTATAAGTGAATTTGATGCCATTTTACGGCATAATGTTTCATTTTAAAGCAAAATGATAAACATTCTTTGTTAAATTTTGCTAACAATCACATCATCATTGCTTCAAGTCATACTCAAAGGCAGGTTTTGAATTAAAATCACGAGTTTCACTAGCTTTAATGAACATCTAAGTCCTATTAATAATAATAATAATAATTAAATAATAATCAGACTACTTAGGAAAAGTTTAAATTATTCATTTTTTTTTTTTTTTTTTTTTTTTAATTTAAATAATTAACTATTCATAATATCCCTTTGTTATTCTAGAGAATTACACTTAATTTGTATAATTTCATATCCTTGTTATCCAAAACGGAATAAACTGTAATACTGTGGGTTAGGGGGAAACGAAATTTCACCCTAACGTCTTAATCAGTGCATAACAATGGCCATTTTCTCCTTAACCTACTACACAAGCTAATAATTGTGACTTATAAACTGATAAAGCGCTACAACAAAGTATCTGTACGTAATCACACAAACAGAAAAATGCAGTTTTTTAATTTATAAAATAATTGAAATACAATAAAAACTAAATATTAACCCAATAAGTCCTAATTACTGTTTGGGGTTTTATGTTTCGTTATATTGTGGTTTACATTTCTTGTTATTATTGCCTGCCCTTTTGACAATTTCATTTCAATATCATTTGCAGTAGTAGCAGTAGCCATCATTGATTGGACACAGTTTTCGAAGATACACTTTCCACTCCCTTGCATTGAAGGATCTTATCAGTTTTTGCAGGCAGCCAGTATTTTCCGGTGCACCACACCGCACTCGCTTTTCCTCGTCTCAAGCAGCATTTGACAGAATTGCTTCTTCGGGCTTGTTCCTGATGTATGTAGTTCTTGTACCGAGACAACATGTCATGAGTGATTTGACGAGGACTAATTTTAGAGGACACTCTTAAACGAACGCGTTGGAAAAATCACTCTGAATTTCGAGTTATTTTAAATTAACTCTAATCGAGTGGCTTTTAGCTCTAAAAGAGCGAGAAAATGCAACCCGACACCTTCACTCGCGGTTACCAGAGCTCACTCTCTTACCGAGTGGCTCAAAATGCCACTCTTCTTGGAGTGAAGCCCACTCTGAACTCTATCGACCGGGTTTTAGCTCCAAAAGAGTAGAGAAAATGCTCACTCTTTTTCGGAGAGTGAACGAATGGGCCAATCAGAAGAAACGCCGCAAATCGCGTGCGTATTTCAACAACATGCGGACCCCGAAACGGTTAAGTGAGCACCGTCCGCAACGGTTGTTGAATCGAAGTTGAATGAAATAGTTGAAGAAATCATTAGATATCTTCACGGGTGAGTAAGTGTAGGGTCGTAAGAAGTTCTGCAGTTAAAGACAAAGTGTGAGAAGCATTATGTTATTTACTGTATTATCACTCGAACATACGGGTAGTCGGCGCCAGGCTCCCGGCCAAGCTAGGCTGACAATGTACGAACGCACAATCATGCATGTTCACGGGCATGCATGATACCGTGATCATACACGTCAGGCATGCCATCAATCATGTATGTCTCACTGAATCATGCCAATGATGCGCCACAATATTCATTCATGTCACGATGCTCTGAATTATGACCTACAAATACAATATACTCACCAAACAAACAAAATTCCTAAAGAATCACAACTCAATACAATAGCGCGACTAGTTCACTCTAAAAAGGAGTTCAGTTAGTTCACTCTTTCTTAGAGTTTTTTGTTCACTCTTTATTTTGAGTGGGATCCATTCTAAAAGATGAGTCACTCAGTTGGCTCTTTTTTGGAGTGAGATTTCACTCTTTTAGAGTGGTTTTTCACTCCTTCGTTTTAAGAGAGTATAGTACTTTTTTTTAACTTATGACAACTGTCCGTGCAAAGGAGTCTATACGGCACCAAGAACTGTTCAAACCAATATTTTTATAAAACTTCTATTGGACAGCCTTTGTGCTAGGCTCAACAGACCTGGGCAATGTTTTGAAAGTAATTTATGAAGATACATTAGAACACTATCAAAATCTAAGGTTTTTCTTAACATCAATATCATAATGACGATGGGCATATTGAAAATGTCGTTGCAAATAGAAAGATAAGTATCTATAATGGTAATAGTCTATCATCTACAAACATTCAAACATTATTAATTATGTCGGTCAGTCAAGATGGGTACTCCATGTGAAATCCTAGACTTTATCTATTCCAGCTGCCGCAAATTTAAATCCAGCTGGAAATGTCAACACTAAACAAGAAAAAATGTCTGAAATTCCAAATGACTTCCAGCGACTTTTGTTTGGAATTTCAGGCAAATACATCATACATTCACTTTTCGGCTAGAATTCCAACATCTTCCACAAAATATTCAGAGATTTCATGGCGGAATTTGTTTCTTGTTTGATGAAAATTGTCTTGATTTAAAACCAAATTCTCCCACAACGGGTGTGAAAATATTAATTGGAAAAGAAAACAAATTACATCTTGGGCCAGTTTTAATAGGCATTATATTTACCCTTTAGACTGCAGACTGACCTCTGCATTAACATGTTAAGTTATTGTCTTTCATTTTGGTAGCTACGTAATTAAAACATTATTACACTTTCAAAAAGTTTGCAATGTCTTCTTTAATTCCTCGAAATGTCTTCTTTAATTCCTCGAAATGTCTTCTTTAATTCCTCGAAATGTCTTCTTTAATTCCTCGAAATGTCTTCTTTAATTCCTCGAAAGGTCTTCCTTAATTCCTCGAAATATCTTCTTTAATTCCTAGAAATGTCTTCTTTAATTCCTAGAAATGTCTTCTTTAATTCCTAGAAATGTCTTCTTTAATTCCTAGAAATGTCTTCTTTAATTCCTAGAAATGTCTTCTTTAATTCCTAGAAATGTCTTCTTTAATTCCTAGAAATGTCTTCTTTTATTCCTAGAAATGTCTTCTTTAATTCCTAGAAATGTCTTCTTTAATTCCTGGAAACGTCTTCTTTAATTCCTAGAAATGTCTTCTTAAACTCCTAGAAACATCTTAATTCCTAGTAATGCCCAGTAAATCAATTGACTTGTTACAGATACAAATGGCAATTGTGTAAAACTTGAGTTGTTTTCCACGGAGAAAAGTACTTTTCAAGAGACACAAGTGTGCTTTAGTTGGTGGTCACTCAGCCATGCAGTGGCAACAGTGTTCTATGGACTAATATAGATTCCACTGCTGTCTGGACTAGCTCTCATATGTATGTGAAGGTATTGAAGGAGTACCAGAGCGCAGAGCGGCAACACAAAGGTCCAAGGTCAGTTCTTATGCTCCTTCAAATTAGCCCAAGACCAGTTCTGTTCCTCCTTTTTGGGCATCTGCCATTGTAGAAGGAAAAATCACATCGAATCACATTAATACTGTTCCCTCAAGACCTAAGGCCAGTTCAAGAAGCAACAGAGGTTCAATACAAAGCTAATACAAAGACCCAGGACCAGTTCTGTTGTGTTGTAGAAATGTAACTCTTTGTTACCAAAAGACCTTTTGGCACATGCCTCAATATTTAAACGTCGATGGAATTAATTTAAGAAACAAACTAACTCTGAAGATTGTCATTGGAGAGAGGAATACATCTTCGCTCAGTAGTCTTTTGCAATTCTTTTGCAGAATGGTCTGAAAGTTGCAGGAAAAATAAAACTCATTAGAGGCTTTATTGTGATATACTGCAGTGATTTTGTGTCTTCGAGGGACCAATAAAACATTCTCGTCTTTAGCCTGCTGGACAGTGTTATCTTCAGGACTGCATGCTCCAAAGAAAGGGCTTATTGAAGAAGATTTCCATCCACGGATTTGTTATCATAGAACATAAAGTGTGCAAAAAACCTTTTGAAAATATGCACCGTGAAAACATATCATCTTTGAACTGCCACGCTTATAAATTGTGGATTTTAGCCACCACAATAGAGTGGTTACTTCTAATTTAAGCAAGGAGTGTAGTTTAAAGGTGCAACGAGAGATTTTGAGGTCACCCAAATATTGTGTCATAATAGTGATTCATATAGATTAGGCACTCAATAGATTCTTACCTTGTATTTGGCTACTGAAATGTCTTAAAAGAGAGAAAAAAGGTGAATTCGATTTTTCAATATAAGACATAGGCTGAATTTCGTATTTGCTCCTATACAAAATTTCTCAGCTTAATCCTTTCAGATGGGGATATTTTTGATGGAAAGCTCTACATCAGGACAAAAATCAGTACTTTCGATTTTTTAGGTACACCTGATATGTGAAATCTCTCGTTGCACCTTTAAGAACATTTCTGTGTATCGATTGTGATCAGCATTGTATTTGTTTTTGACATTCCAAATTGTTGAATCCATCGTTTTAATCAACTAAGAAATAAATTAGGTTGCTTTTAAAAATTCAGATCATTTGTGCAAAGACTCATTTGATTGTGTTAAAAGAGTATTTTGTGCACTTTATTTACCCACATAGTAAATTAAGCCCTTCCCAATACTACGTTTACCTCACCCACTTAAAAATAATTTATATTACACTAATACAATATGGCGTACAAAACAAGCACGTATCCCCATGAAATTTTGGCGCATTTTTCTTTATTTTGTCAAAACACGCAATTTTTACAAATTGGGGGTACTTTTCCATCCAAAATGAAAAAAAAAATGTTGGTGATCTCAAATTTCGGTAAATTTCCCAGAAGGCACAAATTTTTTAAAGTGATTGCTATTCTAACCAAATGTGAAAAAAGGAGTCCATTGACGGCCTTACCTATTTGAGGCACAAATAACTCTACCAATTTGTACAGTTGCTCATCCAGTAAATTATTTTCCGTACTGTTGAAAAAAAAAAATAGTTGCCCATCCCATCCAGTAAACTGTTCCAATTACCTCTCTGTACCCAGCGAAATCTATGTTACGGAGTACATTGACAGATTCTTGAACTTGTCCAATGAAAGATAAGAACGTAGCATGACTGTGACATATTTGTAAGTGAAGCTTAAGTGAATTGCTTGCCTTAATTAACTTAAGGTCCTCAGCAGCGTGGCTTTACTCAGATGTAAGCGGCAGTCTGTTATCACATAAGGACAGTGGTGAAATGTTTTCAAGATTAACAATTTGAACATCAATGTTAATGAAGATATAAGAAAGCTCTGCGAATAAACAACAAAATAACAACCTATGACATACTTGGCAATTCATATGTTACACGAAGTTTCGTCTCTGCATTGTACGAATAAATTATTGTGACTCACGAAAACGCCCCTCTAGCAACAAAACGTTCATTGGGAGTCAGTCGTGCATAAAGTTTGAAAACTATTTTTTCCAAAACAAATACCATTTTAAATAAGCATAACTATGACAACAATACAAGGATAAATATATCTTAGACGGTATAATTTTACAGTCCATCTGATAGAAATAGCTACTGCTTATAACTGTAACGGTCAATTAAAATTAAAAAGAAGATATTTAATTGGCCATAGTAAGAACTGCAGAATTGCAGTTTTCTTTTCTTAATGGTATTTTCAGACATGATTATACTTTGTGTACCTGTCATTTTTTTGTTTCTACCACACCAATTTTTTTGATACTTCATAAAATTGACATTGGAACATTCCGTCCCCAACATTCAGTCCCCAAGACCATGTAATTGATAACAAATTTCAGTTTCGAAGATCCAAGTGGAAGTTCGTACAACCTCGGGAGAAGTGGCATAAACAAGTTCAAAGTCTTGAAAAAGGTGATGCAAGTGTCATTTACAGTGGATAATGTTTCATGGCAAATTACGACAATACTAACTTGAAATACTTGGATGATTTACATTGGAAGATTTTCCTCCATTGTGCGGAATGAAACTTTACCAACCTCTTGTGGGTACTCGCTTGAGCGCCATAGCAACCAGAAATAGTAATTTAGGACAGTTTGCAAATGTCATTTCTACAATTTTTCTTTGCTCAAAATACTCGCGTTTGAGATGTGATAGCTTTTGCCACATCACCATACAGACGAAACCATCCCCGTATTTCTTAAACAGGAAGAAAATTAAATGATTATGCAACTGATGCAACTGAAAATCAAACACAAAACAAGCCAAATAAAAATAAGACAAAGGCACGCGACAACCTAACAAGTGAAGCCATAATGAACGAGATCAATTGTAGAGTGCCAACCTCAAACATATCCAATAAAATGAATAATTGACATAATCATCATATTCATTTCCTCTCTACATGCTTGGATCATTTTACATAACAGAAACAATTAAATGTTCCTTAAACGCTTTAGCGGGTATGTTTCATATAAGTAGCCAGATTAATTCGTCATCTGTGCCACACGATTAGATTTCAGATTAGATATTGGTCAAACACGATTTCAAGGTTATAGTATTTTTTGGCAAGCACTAACTAATCACGGTATGAATTATGAGCATTTAGGACATAATTAAATTAACGTCATGACATTTCGGTTGTACAGTCTTGATGGTTGAACTTCCACTGCAAAATACTCGTAAGATATTGGACCGCTCTGTCGCTCGCGCTCTTTCCCTTCTCCTTCTTAGCTCTCTTCCCCTGCTTTCCTCCCCTTCTCTCTTCACAACTTTACAGGCCAGTTTTAACGAACATCAACTAATTTGTATCAAATGCAAAAAGCAAAACAAAATCCTTAAACAAAATCCTTACGAACTTAATCAGAAAAGCAGAACATAAGCTGGCCTAAAACCTCTTGAGAATTTCCTTTAATGTTAGCCGGAAACATTGACATCGCCCTAAGCGGAAGATAATAGTTTGGCATTATCAGCTAATCAGCCATGGAACATATAGGATAATCCTACGATGCAGCTGAGTGGAATTCTTGTAGCGCCCATGGCAAATGAACGCCTTGGGATTATTGTCATGCTTTGTCAAAGACCCGGATTACATTTTTTACAAGGGGGAAGTTTGTCACAATTTTGATCAACCGTACGCGAGGAAGGGTTGCAAAAAGGTAGCAATCGTTGTCGAATCAAAAAAGTTACATCTTTATTTGAAAATATTTTGGAACAATATATTCTTCTCACTTTTATCACATTTTGTACGAATTCGTTGATTTGTTTTTCTTGCTGTCATATATTGGATAAATCAGGTCCAAGTTGAGCTGTAGAACCAGCGCATTGTTTATTTAGTTTGATTGGGTGTGTTCATAATTGAGAATAGTTCTATTTCGAGTAATGAGTATTTTCATGAAATGACAACAAACCTCACCGTACAAGCGGCTTATCGGGTCTGTACTTGCACGACAACACTAAAGTGACGACACAATCAGCAAAAGATATTCTCATTGTCATAATTGGTAGCTGAAAAGAAGTGAGATGTGTTTGTAAATTAAGAACCCCAACCAGTCTAAGGAGAAAAATGTACCTAAAACTTCACATAAACCGAAAAAAACAAAAAGATATTTTGCTCTTTCACCGTTAATTGAAAAGAAAACACAGCTATAAGTGAACTTTTGGTCAAACAAAAAAAAACTCAAGTAAGTCTTCTACACAGAGCTGAGTATACCCAACTATGCGTTCGCCAGTTTATAAACTTGAACAAAGGATTGATTCAAAAGCTGAAATCCTCGCATTGGGTACAATGTGAGATCAGCATATTGCTTAAGACACCTTTAATACCACCTGTAGGGTACATTAAAAACGCGTACAGGAAGCTTGGTATTCAATCTCACAGAAGCACTTAAGCAACATTCTGTATTTTTCAGTTTTTTCTGCGGTTCAATTTCAAGTCATCGGAACGATCACGGCGTAGCATAAAAATTGTGGGATTTAAAGTTAGGCAAAGATAGCTGTGACTATGTGTTCAGTGGATGTCCGAGTAATTTCATGCTTATGATAGTACTTTCACTTCTGGAAAACCGGACGGGTGCCAAACGTCATCATGAGCCAACGTCAGCGCAAAGTAATCAGAGAGACAACCGCAACATCAAAATGCGTTGGTGTTATCTTGGACCAAATATAGCCATTTATTGATCTCTTGCAACTTCTTACGATATATATAGTTCTGCTTAAAGGGAGAGTCCAGTCACGACAAATCTTGTTGGTCAAGTCTTGTAGGTTCAAATATTAACAATCTAAATTATTAGTAATTTGATAGCAACATGGAGTGAATTTTACCAAACGTTGGACAAATAATTTACCGGACATTGGGCAAAAGTCACACCCAAAATAATATCGCTGACTCAGTTAAAGCGTTACACATTGAGCATTTCTTCAAAATGGCTGCATGGTCCTAGCCTGGTACACCATCAACAGATAAAGACAACATAGGTTAAGACAAAGAACAGCACGAACTTGGACAAACACCACTGAACAAAATACGAACGGCCCTCCAAGAAAGCCGAGCACAAGAGGATACACTACACTGGACTGACAGATTCTATCTTTTAACTGTATGGCAAGGATTGAATGTTGGGCTGGCACCAGTAGCGTACCGAGCCGTCTGAACTTGGACAAATTGGCGCGTAGCGCTCGAAAATGCCAAATTATATAAATAATTTGCCCAAATTTAGGTTAAAATTGGTCGAATCACCCAAAGCGAGGGTGGAAAATACATACGGGATTTTGTCCACATTGCCCGGCTTTTTTCGAGCTAGAGTGAGGCAACTTTCCCCCCTACCCCGGTCTTTGTACCAATGCTGGCACCACGTGAAGTTCACCAGAGGAATGCACTCCTTGCAAAGGATTTTCCAAAAAGGGTGGCTTGTCAACCAGTCCCATATATTTCACTCTCATTATTTTTGTGCCCAGAACAACTTCCCAACACAGAGGGTGGAGGACTCGACGTGAATTTGACACGATTTCTAATTTTGCTATAATTTCCTTTAAAATTGTCCAAAATTGTCCAAGTTTATGTAGCTGAGAAATCGTTTTACCCATGGAATTTCATTGAAAGAGCTTTCACCCTTTCAAAAAATTAATTTCTGAATGATGGCATTTTTTGGCACACTGTAGTTTTACAGTGAAGCACAAACAACCTACTCTATTGAAGCCTGTATAAAAGATTATAGTCACCGACGGCCAATTCGCGCATGGTGTGTACATTCCTAAATGCAAATAAACCATTAGAATCCTCGACTATCTATAACGCTCGATCAAGCCACGGCTGATTGACCGTCAGTTTAAATGAACCACGTGCAGTATACACACACACCGAAATGCAGTCAATCGTGTGTACATTGTTACGTGTCATGCAAACCATGCTGGACCGCGCCACAACTGACCTCCTATAGTCAAAACACGGTTCCTCGCATATAATTATGACAGCAATCAATACTCCCATTGCATTTTCCAATTCAAAACTTGGTTCCACGGTCGGAAAATAGCCATGTATATTTGCAATGTCAGCCAATAGTAAACGTTCATGTAACCTGCATAGATGAGACCGTGGTTGTCAGAATTGACCAAATGACACCGACACAAATATACATATCACTGCGTCACATTAAAATCGCGCATAATAGACGATATTAGGGTACTTTTTCCCCCCAATTTCTGGGGATTGACTCATGGCGTAACTTTACTAACACAAAAAAACATTAAAATTCACCAACAGAAAGTCTGATTTGAATTCTGTTTTCGGCTTCCAATAGCCGAGACCATATCGGATTTTCCCATTATCATTTGCGCTATAAATTTTGACCACCTGAGGTCCTAAGAAGTCTCTCGAACGTCATTCACACAAATTGCAGATTTCCGAAATCTCCCCAAGCTGCATCACAAATATGCCGTCACCATTCAGTAATGAGATAAGAAGCGCGCTCTTCATTTGTAATTGTTACGAAGAAGTTTGTTCGTGTTAGGTATTTTCGCTCATATCCAAAATCATAAGTGAGACTCTTTGCCCTCTTAAAATAATTAATGCACCCGTAAATATCATAGTAAGGACTAGTGCTAGCGAAAAATTGTATTTGCTTATCGACGTGGGGAAGTCTTGTCAACTTTAGCGTAATTGGCACGACTTGGGATCAAGGTGTTTCATTCATCATCAAAATGTATATTCCACAGGCGCATTTCGTCAACGTAGGAATTGAGCTGCAACCGTAATTGGTGACCCACTCAAACCTAAATGAACATCTGAGGGTTGGTTTTTAATAATTATACTTCTAATTCAACGACTTTGTAATCTTGGGTAATGCGGATATTATTTCACTTCAACATTATTAAAAATGTAGTTCATAAGTTCTGAGCATTGGATATCTTATTGATCTCAATGTAACTAAGACACATGAAGTAAATTGCATTTAACTTAAATGTCACAGTGGAACGTGCTTCACTGCCCCAGGGCTGCTGGCGGACTTTACCATAAGCCGGAAATATGTTAGGTTGCAATGATGTTAAAACATACGCAGTTTTTGAGGATACGTTTTTTTCTTTATATTCCAATTTTTTATTTCGATTATTTTCTTGATTTTTGCGTAGGTTGAAGATATACGGTATGACTATATGAATATTGAGTTTAATTGGGTAATTATGTGGTGATTATCTCTATCTCTTCCTTGTGTCTTTTGTTTACCAAAATAGTGTGGACTTGACTCGTTTTGCCTAGAAACCCTCCTTTTGACAATTTTCAGGATTGCTCTCAAAATAAGTGTGCTACTTTAAAAGAGGTTGTCAACTGGTGAATCAGTCTATTCGCTTTGTATTGGTTAAAAAATGGCGGGTTTCTTTTAATTTTGGCGAAGTGTTTTCCATTTTTTCAATAAAATTGGCTAATGCCTATTAGCTCATAATTTTCTGATTCAAAGTGAAATAATATTTTATTCTACCTAACAGAACAAAACAATTCGAATTTCGAGAAAAAGCCGAAAATTTGCCAAAGTAAATTTTAAAACAATGAATGTCATCTTTCCATAAGCATGCATGCCGATCCGACCTTTGAGAATAAAATTTGAGGCTTTCCTGTCCCGGACATATAACTTCCATATATTAGATACAATCTATAATCGCAAAGTTCTTACAAACATTATTTTCTTAACTCATATACAAAACCTTAAAAAGGTAGACCATTTCAATCTTAAACCAAAACCTACACAAACACGCTTAGCCCATTTCCAAACCTTAACTTAAACGTCTCTTCTCCCTGATCTGATCACCCATAGTATTTTGATGGCTGCCAAAAGTTTGCTAGAATGGTTCCGTTTTGGCCTGAAAAATTGCGTGCTTACTGCTGACCGGAGATTAAATATTAATCACGGTTTATTTACTCTTGGCGCCAGACTCTCCGCCATTACACCCCGCCTCTCTGTTACAAACGTCAATGTCAAACCCTACGACAACATAAGCAGGACTTTTAAGAACACTTCTAAAAATCTAACTTCTGCTGTTTTCGATAGAAAAAATCTCCATGCCGATGCGTTTTTCTAGATCTACTTATTCAAGGAAACTAGAAAATTGAGTCAATTTTCACTGAAACGCCCCTGAAAACACGATTACCTCTTCTCATCGTCAACGCATTTAACATCACCGATTTCGTGTACATATCATTTGCACAAACGGCCACTCTCCTGGATCATAAATACCACATTTCTTTGCATATTTGCCATATAAGCAGTAAAACTCCTTTGGACAACATAGCAAAGTGGTTATATTTAGATACCTTCTTCATCGACTATATGACGCATTCTTCTCTGTAAAATAACGTATACGCGCTGTATAAGCAAGCAATGAGGTTGTTAATCACTCCTTTCACACGTTTACGTTTTACACCACTACCCCTACACACAGTAGTCTATTGTAAAACTTGACAACTTTGAGCATGTTTTCTTTCATATTTCAAACTCTCAACGGAGGGAATACAACAACTACCATGCCAAAGTATCAGGCCCCTAACATTACCATAATGACCAAATTTTCACAATGGTGAAGATTTTTTTTTTAGTTACGAATTACCAAACTCTCAGCATTTTCAAACGCCCAGCACGAGATGGTCTATAGTCGGTGCAATAGATGTCAAATTGTTTGAGCGCGGAGTAAATTGCCTTAAATTACTATCCAAATGGCATTTACTTCTTGGAGAAAACATGTCAGCTAACATGTCAATCGCGAATTCCACCCTTTCTTAATAAAATAGTGCATTTTCGACATTTTAAAGCAGGGTTTTATATGCCTACAAGAACATGTCGCATTTGTTTTCATTTTAAGATGCCGATGAATATCATACAACTTTTTCCTTTCACCATACATATCCTTGCACCTGGTGGCCAGTAACTGTCCTCAACCAGTCTACCAACATACACTAGCGGCCAGTATACTGTCTTTCGCCATGTGCGTTTTGTTTATAAACCCAAGATGTTCCATGACCCGTCAATCAGCGAATTTGACCTCCAGTATATAATTCCGCCTCGCAGATGTCTTCTAAGTGCTTTGGCTGCATATGACCATTTGCGACCGTTGTGGAATTAGGTGATTTATCAGACTATTTCTGTGGTGTTTTGGTTGATTTTCGCTGTCAATATGGCCAGAAGAGGAAAATGACTGCCGAGGAAGCATTGGATCCTATCCAATGACTCTGATTATCATAATAGTGAGATTTTGAGTCTGAAAGTGACTCAGAGGATGACGAATATGGAGCTGAATCGGTATGTACATGTACATGATGGGACAAGCGGGGTCGTGGTCGTGGGGCTTGTAGGTAAAACATATGTTTGCCCCTCCCCCAAGGTTGGACTAGGAACAACAGGCAGGTTGTACGGACCCGCTGTTTCACTCCAATGAAAATCTGGATCTGTGAAAATCCTGTATTGTACACATATTTGGTTTACAACTACTTCGAATTGCCATTTTTTACAGCATTAGTATGCAACCCATAGCTGTGCATTAACACAGTACACGCAGGGCTAGGGGGTCAGTGTGGGAGTACAGGACCTACTAGGGGGTCAGTGTTCAAAAGGGTTAAAATTTCGAAGTGGTCTAGGTCTACCATTTGAGTAATCCCCTGGCATTTGAAACAGGCAATTCCTGTCACGGAGTTTGGATTCGTGCGCGTTATTTGCTTGTAAAGAATATTTGTATAACACAATAGGCATGACTTCCCGACACCCCGTAGGGATAACATTTATCCTGATTTGACATAATAAGTTAATATAATACTTTTCTACTTCCATATTTGCCCTTGTCTTTTATCATCGTAGCAATATTATTTGAAATGTGTCAATTGCAGCGTCTCGTTTATATGATGCGAGAAGTAGCGAACATACTTTAATTCACTTGTTTTCTTCTTTGTATTCGGATAATCTTGTTATAATTACATAGAGCTCAATTAGTGATAATCAAAATAAAAGCTTCTGGATTTCCAGCTTTGATGTATTAGATAGCATGCAACGCAGATGTCTGCGGTTACCACCATTGATTTTCCGGAATTATCAAGACATCAACGAACACTTCGTCGCTAGTGCTATGTGTTGTGTGGAGCGATAGTAATCGATTGTTCATTGGAGCAAGCATCAATAGAAAGTAAGAGGAAATGTTTTCAGCGTCTTATAAGTAATTCATGGATTGTAGCATGCATTCCTTGACTCCTCGTCTGTTCTTCGGGATTCATATCATTCATTATTGGCATATACTTTCGAATTTATGTTCATTCATGAAAGATCGAAACATGTGCTCACTCTATCTTTTGAATGTTTGGAATTGGTTATAATAGTAAATTCCGTTACAGGTATTGATATAGCACGCAAATCTATACCTGATATAAATTGGTATAGATTTTGTCACTGATTGTGAGATATGAATTTTGACAGATGGAATTTATTTCTTCTCTCGCATTTTTTTGTATTGTTATTCTAAGAGGGATTTGAAAGATGGCGAGATCTTTACAGCTCAAGTTGGGTTTTACCTCCGAGGGTGTTTTGAATCAATCCCCTGATGCATACAATGTGCCTATACCGTACTGTACTGAACACCATGTCAGTACTTAGGGATAAAAAGTG
Source organism: Ophioderma brevispina (assembly GCA_023653785.1). Taxonomy (NCBI): domain Eukaryota; kingdom Metazoa; phylum Echinodermata; class Ophiuroidea; order Amphilepidida; family Ophiodermatidae; genus Ophioderma; species Ophioderma brevispina. The sequence goes on along the minus strand of JAMKCH010007568.1, from coordinate 41,085 downwards.
TTCCAGAAAGGTTTAGGAACCCAAGAAATTTCATAATCATGCAAAAAAAACCTAGTACTAACGCTTTGTGGGCTAAAATGAGCTTTAAAGTCGGGTTTTTATGTGTTAAGAATAGGATTTTTATGTGATCATATGACCCTATTGAGGTGAAATTTCCCAAAACTGGTGCATTGTGGGATTTGAACCTCAAACCGCCCTCTGGGTTTACCTCTCTACTTACTCAGATTTAAAGCCTCTTTTTAGTCAAAATCGACACAATTTTTCAGGATTAAATTCTTGCCTTAAAGAACATATTATCGAAATAGAGAAAGGAGATGCACATAGGTCTCATATTTTTTTCATGCTTTTCTTCATCTATTGTATTTGTTTCAAATGCCACAAAATAATGAGTTTCGAGATTGCACATTCATAACTTTGCAGTGATCTGGAGAATACTATTCTAGTAAAGCATATACGGTCATCTTAATATAACTACATAGAAAAAATTAGAGCACATACTGACAAGACTCGGTCAACTTATAAAGCGTTTCCGTGTACAGATCCGTTAATTTTAAACTTTGTATTTGCAGTCATGGTGATGTAGTAATAATAATATCATATATGCGTTCATGAACTCTTGAAATAATTATTGCTGTAATTAAATGATGGAGCAATGGAGTAATATATACAACCCCTTACATGTTTTTAATACCAAACATCTCTTTAATTTTTGTCATATACTATATGTAATGTGAATACATGTCCCACCAAGTGTCTTTAACTTGCACTTTTTCGGTTGTCAGTCCCCCTGTGGTAGTGCGATAACTTTAAACAACTTGGTTAAGTCTGCCTTTTAGAGGGATATTTATATTTTCCTCACTAAAAGAATTGACGGAAGCCGAATGTTTGTGTCCACAGTATGCTCACCGTCGAAGTTTGTGAGGGCATAAAGACGACCTACTTTCTTATCAACTATGCAAAAGAGTTTGCATGATATTTAGGCACGAATTGTCACATATATTATTGTTAAAACAAAAAGCTTCTTGCAACACTCTTGACATTTTCATCAAAAAGGTATAACAAGAGATTTTCACTTTACACATTTTATTTGTATTTTAATTTTAACAGATGATTCACACGTTCTTTCTTAGCCATTTTCGTTAGATGAAATAAAAGAACGCATTTTGTACAAAGCAACTTCACTTAATGTTTTTTTGTTTTGTTTGCACCCCGATGGCGATCGTATACCTTTATGTCATAATGGCAAACTGTTTTTACTTCAGGAAATACAGAACGATATTATAATGTATGAATCCTTAAGGAATTTCTATTTCACAAACCATTGTCACTACAAAGTTTTGATCAGAGAAACATCAATTTGTATAGGCTACAGCGTTATTATTTGGTCTTTTGTTTTTGATAGTGTAAAAGGCATTACAGATTATTTTGCTAAAAATATAGGGTTGCCTCACTTGGTGCCACTTCAGGTACACAACACAACAGATTTTCTTGAAAAACAAATAGTCGCGAGATGCAGAAATGTGTATTTTAAATCATTTAAGGGGAAAATTTCATTTATTCTAAATGTTTTCTTAAACGTACAGCTTCTTTGCTGTTACTATCAGCCAGAGAAATATCAATGCTAATAGAAAACTGTCTAGTTAATGATCGTGTTACGTTTAGAGCATTTCGACCTAAATCGGGCTACCCTGGGTAAAGAATGTCACAATATAAATACTTTTAAAGTTATGGCCGCATTTAATAGGGGGTCAAAAAAATTTAAGATATTTTATTTTCGCTTTTGACCGTTCAGTGCGATGTATGTTTGAGCAAATAGTTCTTCCCGAAGCCTTTCACCAGCACTTTGATGTTTTTCATGAACGCTTTAAAATTCCAGGAGATAGCAGTGCACGGGAAGATTTGGGATCGTAACCTACATTCCAAATATTTTTCTAACCTGCTAACTGTACATTAGAAATCTTCTTGTAATGACCCAAACAGGAACAGTCTAATTTCTCAATAATGGGAAAACTGTCCCCACGTGAAAACTAACATGGTATTCATTATCACTTGTTATGTTTGAAAATCATACTTTGTGTTGGAGCTTGTTGGTAACTTGTGTTTTTAGATTTATCTTTATCCCCCCTATTTAATGCTCACTTTCTTATGTCAATCTTTCCCTCGATCTCCTCCTCTGTCTCCGTCTCTCTCACTCTCTCTCTCTCTCTCTCACTCTCTGTCCCTTTCTCGCTTCTGTTTTTTTTGTGTGGAGTTTTTTGTTGTATATTGTGTTTTTTTTCATCTTAACGGTGTGCTGTGAATGAATCACAAGGCATATAACCCATTTACCATTAACGCCATATTTACTACAAAACTGACCCTTAAAGCTAGAGGTCATTCAGCGATCTGGTGGTGATCACAACTACGCTAACCCCTAGATCCTTACAGAGCACTACCTATTAAACCTAGCTTAAATTCATAATTGAATTCTAGCACTCGGGTTTGATTTATGTGGTAATTTTTTGTGTATTTCATTCCGCATAGGCCCACTGTTTTAATATATTTCGTTTGGGGATATTTGGTCCATTTGGGAGGGAAGGCTACGTATACATGCATCATGTTTGGTCAAAAAAATTGATGCCGCCCTTCCCACGGAAAATCTCTTGACTATCCTTAACGATCACTACGTAATTTAGTTCTCTTTTCTTGTCTTTGGCAGGTTGAAACGCGCCATATTCCTTTCAGGGCTAGTTTCCACAAATAATTTTTAAAAGCCTTCACAACCGTTTAGAAAGCAAAAAGATTGGCGTAATGTGTGGGCCCAACAAATAACACCAAATCAGGGGTGCGCCTTTAGGATTACTTAAGGGGGTATCATCGTAATCTCAAAATTTGTTGGACACACAATCTCAGCGTTCAAACTTGAGTATTAAGCTTCGAAAACGTATGTCTTAGGAAGCTGGCAAGCCGGGATATATCCCCCGGGAAAGGGAGATGATCAGTATCCGCTAGTCTCCTTTATGATACTTTCTGGCTTATGTTTACAAAGCATGTGGAAAAGCCTAAGATTTCGACCAACGCTTCGCTGATGACAGCGACGCGTCTTTGCAGCTGATTTGGATTGAGAGTTTTATCTGCTTCAGCGCAGGCACAGATTTGAACCTCACCTCCTAAAACCAGCTAAAATAATGACATTTAATGCATCGATGCGTTCAGGAGTGCTGGCCATCAGTGTAATTCAGTTCATGATGAAGTGAGCACGATGGCCCTAATTAAAGATAAAAACATTTATATATAACCAAGAGTTGAGTCGGACCAATGGTATTCATACATGAAGGGTTGAGGTGAATAATTTTCTAAAAGATATCTACGCAACATAGTTCGATGCGTTTTACCTTTCGAAGCATTCGATTTTAAAAAAAAACTTTGTGCTGCAAAACGTAGTGGTAGAAAGTTAAATCTCTTCATTGCTGTGGTTTTGAACATTTTTATAACTTATTATTTTTGTTATGACAACATCCCTAAATTTATCGCGGCATCTATTAATAAAGGTTATAGGAGTACTTAAACCTGAAGTGTAGACACGCGTAAATAAAATTTTAAGACGATTATCGATTTAGAACGTTCCAGAGAAAACCCGACGCCATGCAAGTATGATAAGACCGCCACTTAGAGGAGGGAACACATATTATCTATCTTTGCCGTATCCTTAGAACTACTCAAGACGTCTAACCCTAGCACTTTTCGTTTTCATTATGTAATACTGCCAATGATAATATTACCAACTCCTCTCCGATCGAAACCGAAGGAAACTGAAAGCCGCTTAGAAAACATTGAAATACTAACTTGGAAAGACATTCCCCTTGCGGGGCGTGCGGGCAAATTCTATCGAATAGACACTTTACCGCGAATTCAAATCTATGATTCGCCGATTTTTTTCTGATCCGGCTCCTGCGGTGATATGCAAATCTATTTTAAAAAAAGTCAGACCATCTTGAAAGTTAGGATTATTTTTATTCCAAAGACATTTCAGACGTGGTTTTGCGACACAATCTCACTAGGCTCATTTCTGAGGCCAAGGAATAAGGACCTGACGACATAACGTGATCATAACATCGAGTGGTACTTGCAACCGCTAGCTAATGTTTTCATCCGAGGAGACATTTTGGTCCGCAATTCCATTTGCTATAGCAACCGATTTGTGGATTACCCGTCGAATAGCCTGCTGTGGATGATATCAGCCAGAAATTGATTGAGAATTGATGGTGGCGATAAACTGCACATTGATTTATACTAAAAACGCGAATGAAATATTTCCAAATCTCACAGGAATAATAACGTGATGGTAATCCTCTCTACAACACCTCCTTCAGTATGACGCCGAAGAAGTACTCAAAATGAGAAACACCTACATACTGGCTAATATCTGTTAATTACGGGTGTTTATATTTCTTCAATGTTGGGCAGTTTGCCAGTCGTGAATATCAACGTTTCTATGCTGATGCTTTTGGATAGATACGAGCTTTTTTTCTGGCTAGAGTCCACACTAAGGATTACTTTTCATGTAAGTTTAACACGGCTGCTGTGTGTGGGTCCAAAATGCACGCTTCCTCCACGCTTTTAAAGTGTTTAAAAATAATACTCTCCAACAAATCTTGCGAATTTAGACTAAGTCACCCATGTTAAATGATACTTTGCTTATGATTCGCGCGCCGCATGTAAAATAGGTCACTGTGTGTTTACCTTTAATGAATTTAATGAACATTTTTTTTCATTAGCTAAGTCTGTATTTCCATTTCGATTTGGTTGTAAATCATGCTTGTTTTTCTTTTGGTTGAGATGTTAGCATATATTTCACACATAAATTTCAGCATGAAAATCCAACATGTATCTGATATGTTTGCAAACATTATAGCAAACAGATATCATATGTCATAGCATCGACATTCCAGCAAATCGCCCAAATCAGCGCGCTTATGGGTAACACCTTAGTTGCACGTTTAAAAACCAATTAACCACACCAAAGATCCTAGACCCATATTTCAAATATTCTTATACACACATGTAGTTAAAGCCATCTCCGCGAAAAAAAAGTTATAAATTTCTTTTCAAAGAAAAAAGATAAGTTTTAATTGTGATTAAGCATTGATTTCCAATATGTGACAGCTATATTTAATAAGAAAATTATCTAATTGTCATAATACTGCTGTTGCTCCTCTGGATGTAGTGCTCTGATAATCATCATGCATGTGAAGGGTGGCACTGGTTGTTATTAAAGTTGGTGAATAATAACTAACAATAAAGTTGTCTTGTTGTTGGTGTATGTTGTGATGACGAAGAATGACGACGATGCTGACTGCTCCCTGCGGATGAATGATTATATGATGATGATCGCCCGGTTTCTAATCAACACGTTTTAGAGACAAGTACGGCAAGTGCATCAACCTTATAACTTGAAACCAAAGTAGAAATAACACGCATACAAGAAAGATACTTTTTTTCGCACTAAGTGCCTAAGATTGTGTTTGACTATATTTTGAAAAGCGAGGGACTGGTGCATAACACTCTTTTTACAATCTTTAAAGGGCGTTACTGTATTTTGCGAAAACGAAACGAACATAACTCCCATTGGGTTTACACGCTTTATATTCCGTTATGCACATTTGCATGCCTGCCGGACTGAAAGCGTGTAAATCCAATGGGGGGTACTTTGTCGTTTTCGTTTCGCAAAATACAGTCAATCCTCCTTTAAAAACAGCAAGCGCCACTTTTCGGAGTTCGACCTCCAATCCATCTGTTGTCTTCTTGTGCCTCATGTAAAAAAAATAATGCAAAAACAAACAAACACACCACACCAAAATACACCCAAATAATACAGAAAACCAGAAAAAAACTCAAACACAAACAAAATGAAAACCCCAAACACAACAACCACAAAAAAAAAAACAAAAAACAACAAAACCCTAAAAAAAACATATATGACACCTACTAATGACAACAGTAAAACACACTCACAAAACACAATAAAAAAACCCACAACACACCTGACAGAACGACAGGATAGCAGAAAGGGGGTTCCAAAGAAACACACTAAAAAGATTTGTATGTTTATTGAATTCTGGTTACCACTGCGTGGGTTACCTCGATACTAGATTGCCAAGCGACTGATTTATTTCAAACTTGCAATTTAATGGTAGCAGCATTGATAATAATTATTACGATATGGTACGTACTAGTACAGCTGAACATTTCATTTGGTTCCTACGAGCGTCTCCTCTCCCCTTTCTTACCAATTTCACTTTTAATTCGCGTTTATTAACTGCTTGTATACTTGTCTAAACAAATGCACATTTTGAAAAGCTGCTTTTAGTGTCCATCAAAAATCAAATTGGTAAAAAAAGGCCATAATAGCATGAAAAAATGACATAATGAAAATGACCCTTACGAAATCACTTCCATAGGTTGAAACAATTTTGGATGTTTACATTCTGTAACAACAGTACAAACAGAAGAGTTCCAGGGTGAAGAGTGGCATTTGTTTCAATTTCCTGGCACAAGGATGCTGACATTCTGCCAAAAGCATTTACCAAACTTGAAAAGCAATGTTTTTCATCAGCTCACAGACATTGCTATCGTATAGTGGCTAATCTCGGCTACTCCATCTTCCTTGCCAAATCAAACTTACTACTCCTACAGCCTAAAGTACAAGGCCTGAATCCCGTGTGAAGCAGATATAGTCCGGCGGAATAAGCGTGAATCTAATTTTGCTGTGAAGATCAACGTGAATCGATTGACCCTATTGTTCACGCATTGTTCACGTACTATGAGTACACCGGCATATAATTACTTCACAAACAACAACCGTCTGAATGCTTTTGAAATTGTATCGCAAACCGCCTAGATATCAACTTAAATTCTGTCAGGATGTGAACACCTTCCTGTGCTTTTTTCTTTCTGTTCCGAAATTGCCACAACTGCCACCCTCCCCCTGAACTCTTCCTGTTTTATGTTTTCAAATTTACCGCCAAATTTTTCAAACTCATGTTTTTTTTTTTTTTAAATGTAAAATTTGACGTTATTTCAATTTTTTTCATGCCCCCTTAGTGTACCTTTAAGTATGATGATTTAAAAAAGAGTGAGTTTCAGACGACAACAGTTACCTGCCTCCACATTATAACCCTCGATGCGGTTTTGGGTGGATTTTAATGTATGGCTGGGGATGACATGATATCATGTCAATTGTAGAATAATCAGATGCGGCAGAATATTGGGAGGCTAATTGGCAAAGAAAGTATACAATTCTCATTTTGGATCCCGTTTGAGTAGCCCAAATTTTGCGTAAAATATAATTCCATAGTGCACTATCAGCCACCGATATCTATTAGTGGGTTATAGCAGCTTTTGCTACCCTTGCATAACTGTGCGTTTCATTACTAAACCAGTTGTAATATTATAATGGTATACTCTATTTCAGGATGGGATTTGAAATGGTCCCGCATCCGCAAAACATTAAAAAAGTTAGTTATTTTCCATATATCAGGATATTTCTCATTCCACGTTCAATCTATATTCTCTCCAACTGTCTAAAAACCCAAATACCATTGTTCACTGATCGTTAGTTAAGAAAATATTCTATCTCAAAATTTGTCCCGTCAGTCACGCTTTGGCCCTCTTTCCCGCAGTCACGGTGCAATATGACTTATCTTTTTGGCATGAATGATTAAATGAAAGTTTATGTCCCCTGTTGGAACAAAGAAATTAATATTCTTCAAGAGGAATAACAACTTTTGCATAACCATTATGAACATTTAACAAATATTACAAATATGTTTCGCTACCCTATATTTTTGATTGTTTGCCATTTTATCATGTACATTCAAATTGGGAAATTTTCAAGTTTACTTCAGATTCTGCACAAAATTCTGGCCACCAAAAGTTATTTAATGCTCATTTTGACAATTAATTTACACTGGCAGTCCAATCATGGGTTTTAAATCTTGCAACTTGATCATTTTATGGGTCTGAGGTATGCGTATTTGAGGTTACTTCCCTTCGCATGATGCCATTTCAAGGATGTTTACGTATATCTGATTATGTTTCGATTTTATTTTTTGTGTCAAAATAAAACCCCAACAGTACATTCGACAACTAGGCATTGGCTTTAAAAAACAATGTAGAATATGTTTTGGTATTCTTCGGTTTTTTATCTCTGCCATCATGTTTACTAATGTTATGTATCAATGATTAATTTTGACACCTTATGCAATAAATCTCCTATAAAACATGTAGCTTTTTACAAATCTACTTTTCAAAAAAAGTGCTGGGGTACTTTTTGTCCCGTCAGTCACGCTCATTCGAAGTGCCACCTTACCGGCTTGAAACCTTTGGTTTCAATCTTTGTTTTTAACTTGAAATAATTGTAATTGTTTTGCCAATCATTTGAGGTAGATTCGAGGCCCAACCGAAATATCCCCACCCATATTTCACCCCCGGAAGGTAATATCAAGAATTTTGATGCAAAATTAAAAAAAAAAATCCCCTCTTGAAAAATTCATGCCATACAAGCCTATTTGGGAATCCTTTCAGGATTGCTAAGTGTTACAAGTGGTGTTATTAATTTGGAAGTTCGTGAACTCGTTTTGATATACAGGAGTTGAATTACACAATAATGAACTATGGTGTCACCTCCCTTCCCTGTTTATATGCTAGAATTAAAATTGCGATTTACCTTCGTTAAACTTCGCTAAATATTTTTTCTGCAATAAAATACATAAAACAAAGACATGTGGAAATGGACTTATATCGTCATGGGATTTTCGACGTTGGTTGTTTCAATCTTGCTCACATAAAAACAATGGAGCTCTTCTGTGAGTTCACTAACTTTGACCCCCAGCCTTATATTATTTTTTCAAAACCATCACACTAATTCAAAGGAAACGAGATGAACAACATCATGAAAAGATGTTGTTGGGCAATCTGTTTGACCTAACACCTTGGTTTGCAGAAAACCAAACCAGACCCGTAACTATGACCGTCTTTTCTATTCATTTAAACGTTTTGTTCGCTACCGTTGTGAAAGTAATTAAGTTGGCAGGTATCAATCCGGGCTCCATAAACGCCAACGGACTAAATCGTGACTACATGGTTGCATGAAGAGTCAACTGAATTGATTGGCCCTATTGTTCACCATTGTTCCTGGGCTGTGAGCCCGGAGGACTTATCTCCTGCCACACCGGTTTACCTGTATTTCAATATGTTAGTGATTTTCGATTTCTACTAAAAACGTGGTAATTTGAATAGAAAGGGTTACGCGCAAGTTACATGTTTGGTTCTGCACATGTGTTAGGTCGCAGTTTGTGGCCAAACACCTTTACCCCCATGAGTTGTGTTCACATTCGTTCCTTTCGAATAAATGATGAAATATAGGGTCAAGTATATATTTGAACACACATTAGAACCTCTAACTTTATTTCTTCGTGAAGAGGAGAGTAGGCCATTAGGCCAAAGCCCACGAGATCCTCGGATAAGGACCAAGTTGGCGCACCCCTGAAGTACATCATTCTTCCAAAATAATTTTCCTAAAATTATAGACATCAATTCTAACGCAGTGTTCTGCACTTCTGAGTATGTGCACCTTCTCTATAAAATGAAATATAATGTCATCGATCATCATCATCATCCCTTCTCCCTTTATCTTGGTGCCCACAGCTTACATATCCTGTTTTCCTCACTAGTATGTAACCATGATGCATTGACTCCAGCAAAATGGGGGGCTTATTGATAAGTAATTCCGCTCGTATGTAGAAGACCAAACACTTCCCCAGATTCCCTTTTTCACCTGACTGCAGACCTATTGTTATTATCCATCAACTGAAAAAAATTGCAGTGTTTATCCATCAGATCTCCCGATTTAGATTAAGCTATTTTTCATGACAGGAACACAAATTACATGTCCTCTTTCACGTACTAATAAAGTAGATGGTTCTACTTGTGTTCACTTTTCTTTGAACCTATATTTTCATCCTTTATTCGAAAGGAAACGAAGGTGAACAAGTCATGAGAACAACTGTTTGCACACTGTGTACCAACATCTTTGGCATAACCAACCCGTAACTTGCCGCGTAACCCCATTTCTATGCATTTATTGCGTTTATAGCAGAAATCAAAAACATTCCACCTAGATGAAATGCAGGTGACACCGTTGTGAAAGCATATATAGTCCGGCCGGGATCCATAGTCCAGGGCGCCATAGACAAATAACGGAATCAAGCGGGAAACTAATTTTACGTGAAGAGTCAACTGATCGATTGCCCTAGTGTTCCCCATTGTTCCCGAACTATGATTACGCCTGGACAGTAATTACTTACGTCTACACAACAACATTCTCTGTTTCTATACTTCTTTCTACACCGGTGCCGAACAAACTTTTCATTAATAGAAAATAGGTCCTATATAATATTATTAAGTTATGGGTGTTGTTTCTGCACATACATGTATGTTTAGGTGATAGCTTGCCAATCAAATTTATAATGATTTTTGTCCATCTTCGTTTCCCTTTTTGATAAATGCTGAATATACGATCAAAGTTATTATACTCCCAAGTTTTATTTTTCTTCGTGAATGAGGCTTAGCTCACCTAAATCGGGCGGTAAACTGAAAACAAGTCAAGCTTTTAACTCTTGACAATACCCAATGCTTTGCAGTTACAGAGAATCTAAGTCCGTTTTCCTATTCATACATATTCATAAAAGGGCGGATTTACTTATCAATAGCCCCATTATTTGCTGGAGTCAATGAACGTGGTGTACATCCCTTTGTCACTGATATTTCAGGGAAAAATAAAATGACTTAATTCCTAATCAGAAAATGTGACATACTATAAGTGAAGAACAGCGTAGAACGATTTGGAATCATTTTTGCCAATTTAGTTTTAGCAAAAATTATGAATTGTTAGGGGTGCGTCACCTTTGTAAAACGCTATGAGATCTTGCCCGCGAGCCTGAGGTAAGTGTTTGTATCCACATCATGAAAAATGTTTAATCTAATCGAGGTGGTGGTAAACACCTGAAATATTTTGCAGTTCTAGATGAAACGAATCTGAAGTGCTTGTCTTCTGCATACCGAGCGGATTACAGTATAGCCCCTTATTTGTGAGTCAATGAATCCTGGGGTACATTCGTTGTCCCTGTTATTCAGGGCCAAAACATTGAGATGAAATTGTCATGCATTTTTAGAAAATGTGCACATACTTGACGTGAAACACACGTAGAATTATTTCGGAAGAACTTTGTACTCCGCAGTGGTGGCGCCACCTTGGTTCTTAACCGAGCATCTTTTTCGCTTTTGGCCTCATAGCCTATATAAGTTCTTTATACTTTTAATGCAATAAACTGTGAAAAAAGTGGGCACTAGCAGTAAAGAATGAAATGGGGTCCATTGATTATCTGAAGATTTCATTGGATAAATGCGAGTAATATGTAGGACACAGCCCAAAAGGGGATCATTGGGTTAAAGCCAGTTTGAAAAACGCTCTAACCCGTGGACCTTCTGCGTAAGACAAGGATTCACCCTGCAGAATACCGAAATATTCACGTGACCAGGTGCACTTAATTGTACTCTTGGCTGCTGGATGCCATGGAGGGCAAAAAAATTCCATTCCAACATAATTTACTTTCCTGGAAAAAAGGGACCTCTATCAATTGCTGCCCAATCTTCTTTTTAATTTATGTAATTAAATCAACAAAAATCGGTGCTTTTGGGTGTCCCAACAATATAATGTTTTTTTATCTGAAAAAAGAAAACACTTTTTAAATAACTTAACCGAGTGGCACTAGTTTAGAGGTGTTTTAACCTTGAGAGCTGAAATCCCTCGGCAATAATGTAGATTCTAATGTTTTAACTTGTTTTCTAGTATTTAAAATATATATAATCTCATATGTGTGCATAACTTTTTTTAGCATTAAGTGCATATTTTGACAACTAATGTATTTTTGTTATTCGCTGGCAGAGTGCAATAGTCCAATCTACAGACCACGTGAACTTGTTATATTATAAATAAAGTTTTTTGAACGGTTTCTAGACCATTTTTTCCTGCTGAATCTGACTCCAATGGGTGCCAGACGCGAGAGTGTTGTTTCATCATGCATTGAAATAATAGATAAATAATATGAGAATAAATGTTTAATATAAATATGTTCACTTAAAAAAAAATGTCTGAGACATTTGAGAAATGTTGATTTTGAGGGTATCGAATTTACATTTTATTTAGTTTGTAATTCCAGCGTTTGCTAGCAAATGCAAGGGACCACTTAAGCTGGTAGCAAAAGAGTATCATTGTAAGAACTGTATTGAAGGTGTCAACTTTTTTATGCGGGGGAATTTGATTGTCAGTTTTAATGTGTATGACATTGAGTGATTCTAATGTGAATGTCTTTGCTGAACATTTGAAAAATCAACATGCTAAATAGCATTTTGTTCCGCTTTTGCAAACTTAGAATACGGTGCCGTTTGTGAGGCATACTATATAAGCTTATATAACCCCCTAAAATTTTAATATATTCCATCGCACACCTGTTATTCTTGTTGGTAATATGGCCGCTCCTACCGACCCAGTGATAACGCAACTTCAGCTTAGCGAGGTGATCCCCTTTAATGTACGACCTTTGAAAGTATCCATTTAGAAATAACTAAATAACAAGGAATCGAAAAGCAATTGCGGATTTATGGTAAAAGTCATACTTTTGAAGAAAATCATCATAAACTGATAAAGGCGACATTTTGTCATCTTTGCTTGGATTTATTTCTTTACTTTCAAAAAGAAAATTTTAATTTGATGATATTTATGTCCTGCGACATATTTTTTTTTAAATTTTAAACTAAATATCGATTTATTCCATGTAATCTGATATCAATATAGTAAAGGTGGCTCAAGCTCAATGCACCTTAAACAATAGTTGTCATGGTCAATAACTGATAATAAGGTATATGTCTAGCGTGAAATTTCTAAAATTCTGTGCACAATTTGTCCAATATCTTCGTAAGAATATACCTACACAATTCGCCATTCATCCACTGTCATAGCAAGAACGGGATTTGAATCCTGTGATCTTGCAAAGCAGAATAATCTCGTTCATCTCTTTTCCCGCTGCAAGTGTATAGCCCCTATCACGTGGCGTCTTTTAGCCAATAACCTCAGAAGAAATGATTCATTTGCATAATCGCGAGAGCACAATTTTCCCTCCAATATGATGAAAATATCCCATCATGCAACCGTGGTTGTTATATGCATGTAACATAGGCCGGCTTCCATGTTGTAACTCATATTTATAATATTTTAATCAAACGATGAAATCAAAATTGACGGGCCGCATGTTATTGCACGTGAATGATATGCATTGAGGCGACTGAAAAACTTGGATGTGATACCCTCCGTGTTCATTGAAGCATTAAAGGGGTCAATTTCACCTTTACTTTCAAACCCCTCGCAAATTGCCTATTTCCTTTCAAAAATGTATGACACTGATTATGTTACAGAAATTGTGCCCAGGGCAAGATGCTCGTCAACTACACATTTTGAATCAGGTACTACTCGGTAATTTACCTCCCGCGTTCAACCATTCAAGTATGCATGCAATAATGATCCTCGTATCAGGCCATTCAGAGCAGAGGGCAACAAAAAGTCACACAACATATCAAATTGAATGCATACTGATAAAACAATTTAAAACTTAATTGAAAGTAATTATGAAGTGTTCTAGAACATCAATTCATATTGTTTTGAAATATTTCCCGCCTTACTTATCGGTTACGCGATGGCGCGCGTGCACTTTTTTGATCATTTATCTCTGAACAACATCTACCTTGGTCACGACGTGTGATAGTTTCCGTGCCACTACGAGTTTTTAAAACATGATTGGTTATTATGTTATTACATGCATTGATTTCCTTTTTTGAACACATGGATTATATATTGCTTGTTTCAATATCCTATAGGTATATTTTATTTTCCGTCAGACAATTTTGGGACAGGTAGTTGATGAAATGTGTCACGGGGGTCAGCTCCGGACGCACAACGGTATTTTCACGTTATATAGGAATATGCGTCTCCATGTTGACGCTCTTTGTTTTTCGTTGTGTTGAAGTTGTTTCATTTCGGAATTTATCAATTCTCGATGGGGGTTTCAGTAACCCGACCCATCTGACCACACTTGTTTTGACCACAGCTATGTAATTCGGAAACTTCTTAATGGAAATAAAAACCTGTTTTGATTAAAGTATTCACAAAACGTTTACTGTCATCATTGCGGTTTATTAAGCAGAGTAGATTACACTGTAAAAAACCAGTGAGGGAACCCTTAATCACTGTTTGCCACAATACTTTAAACATTTTGAAATATCTAAACACAATTATGTCAAGCATGTTAAATATCTTAAACACTTGTATTCTAAACATGTTTACAATCTAAACATGTTTTATAACATTGAGGGGTAGGGCGGTAGACATTGACGCCAAGTGTTTAGAGACACCTAAGCACTACTTTTTTAAAACACTTTCTAAACCACTGTTAGTCAGTTAGTAGTTCGAATCCTTGCAAAAGATTTCTTTATTCGTTTTTTATTCATATTATTTAAGAGTTAACGTAAAGTTAGAATTAAATACACAATCGACTTAGTACCAGTACATGTACACATTCCAAGTGTTGATTTAAAAACAAATTAGCCGGTTAAGTAGGGGGCCTCGATAATTATAATGAACCTTTACTTACTTAGTTACCAAATGATAGAAGCCCCTGTAGAAAAGTAATGTAATACTCGTAATGATGATTTTCAGATGTAGCTACTGGTAATGATGAGAAAATAAATGTTCTCGGAACAAACATCGGGGTATAATCACCTCATCACACGTACCTGATGGAAATGGTTTTTCAATTGTACACTTCTGATATTATTATGTGCGCTTTGGAAGTACCTGTTCTTAAAAACCGCCATCCTATTCAAGTGACCATGTGGTGATTCTTTAAAATAAAAAAAGTTTGGCTTTTTCAAATTCTTGGGAGAGGAAAGAGTAAATAAAAAAAACATCAACAGGTGTGTATATTAGAATTATAAGTTATATAAAGAGCCAAAACAAGGCCACTAAGGGAAAATTGGTACTTTGTCCTGATCCACATTTAAAACGCCGAAAAAGATCATATAGGGCCTGAGGCACCCAAAGCGAAAAAAGATGCTCGGATAAGGAACAAGGTGGCGCATCCCTGGGAAGTACATTATTCTTACGAAATAATTTTCCTAAAATTACAGAGAAATCAGTTCTGCGTGTGTTCTCACTTCTAGTATGTGCAACATTCTCGATTAAAATGAATTAAATGTCATCTCAATTATGCCCTGAATATCAGGGACTAACGGGGATGTACACCGTATTTCATTGACTCCAGCAAATAATGGGGCTATTGATAAGTAATTCCGATCGGTATGTAGAAGACAACACTTCACATTATTCCCTTTTCATCTGGAACTGCCAGATGCCATTATTATCCAGGCAACTGAAAAGATTGCATGTGCTATACCATCACACCGATTAAGATTAAGCTATTCGTCCTCTTTCACGAATAAGTAAAGGTTAGAGGTTCTACTCTGTGTTCAATTTTCTTTGACCCTATATTCATCCTTTATTCGATCGAAAGGGACACGAAGGTGAACAAAGCTATGAGAAAAAAATTGTTGGCAAAAAACGGTCCCCAACATTCTTTGTGCAGAACCAAACCCGTAAATTGCCGCGTAACCCCATTATATGCAATTTTTTGCTTTCATAGGCAGACATCGAAATCATTCACTATATGAAAATGCAGGTGAACCGGCTGCCGAACACACCTTTTATTTGAATAGAAAAGAGGTCATATTAATATGATTAAGTTAGGGTGTTGGTTCTGCACCAAGATGTTAGGTCCTAGCTTAACGTGACAATCAAACTTATTTCATGATTTTGCTCATCTTCGTTTTTTTTTTTGAAGAAATGATGAACTATACGATCAAGTTATTAAACTCCCAGCAGAAGTTAGAGTTTTATGTCTTCGTGAATGAGGCTGTCGCTCAATCTAAACCGGGCGGTGAAAAAACCAATCAAAAGCATTGAATAACGTCATGGACAATACCAATGGCTTTTGCAGTCCAGGAGAATCTGAAGTCCGTTGTCATTTCATCCTATTCATAACGAACGGGCGGATTTACTTATCAATAGCCCATTATTTGGCTGGACCCCAGTCATGGAAACGTTGGGTGTACATTCTTTGGTCACTATATTCAGGGAAAAAAGGAGCTGACATTTAATGCATTTCAAAGAAAAAATGTGCACACCACTAGAGTTGAGGAACACGCGTAGAAAACTGATTTTGATCATTTTAGACAATTTATTTAGCAAAATTATGTAACTGGTAAGGGGTGTGTCACCTTTGTAAACGCTATGAGATCTTGCCCGCTAGCCGAATAACACTTACCCTTCAATCCTCCGAACGGGGTTAACCAACCTGTGTTTTTATTATTTGGAAAGGAATGATATTCTGATATTCCTATGCCTAATGGTTCCGTGCTATGTCAATCGGTTGTAGCTATATTTCCACCTTTTGACCAAAAATACATGGAAATGTGCAGGACGGCGTGTGGGTAGGGTTAAAATCTTCAAAGTTATGGTAGGGACGAAGTGGTTGAAACTCCAACATTGCGAAAAAAAATCATTTATTTTCAAAACTTGTGGGCTTAAATATCACATCAAGCAGTTCCAATTTTGTTTTGCATAAGGCATTTATGTCATTTACAGATACAAAATCGTATGTTGTAGCATTATTTCGAAAAAAAAAAAGTTAATGTTAAATTTTAAAATAACCGATTTCTCCTGAAAGGGGCACATATTTGTATTTTTTTTGACATTGCTTACTTATGACGTCCATCATAATGACATCATAGTATACCATATCACCCCGTTTTAAAGGTATGCAATTAGATAAAAAACCTTCAATTTGAAGACCTTCAATTGATACGGACATTACAATTGATGCAAAAAATATTACTTTTGAAATATGTTTTAAGGATAGAAATTAAAAGGGGATCACAACCACCCCCACCCCCCCCACCCACCTCTCGGGGACGGGCACAAAGAATAGCTCCGGAGAAAGAGGGGTCACGTTTGCACAACCACTACTGGGGGTCTATTAATTTGATGCTTTTAGTGTTTTGAGCGAAGCTGCTCGTAAATACAAGCAAGCTTGTGTCCCCGTTTTAATTCATTCATATTTAGAAATATCACCTTTCAAATCAACAAAAATAGTTTTCAACCTAAGCGCGTGAAATAGGCATCAGGAAACATAGGGAATAAACCATTATAAACCTTAACTTGAATTAAGCTAGGCACCGAGTTTTGCGCGATTTAAAACGGCAAAAGGCGCGGCCCGTATTTTAAAATTGCGCGAAAATGCACACGATTTTTAAAGTCAAAAAATTCAAAAAGCGGTTCCTTTGTTTGCCCTGCTAGTCACCAGGAACCACGAAAAAGTCTTTGCAAAAAACAATGCTTAACTTTCCAAAGTTTGACATACTATTTCGTACTTTTTTCTCGGCTGCAAAATTACAAGAAGCAACATCATTATCTCCTGTTAGTTTTCCCTTCTTCTTCCGAATAAATATCGGAATCAGATGTAGATGGCCCGCGGCTGTGCGTGGCTGATGGGGGCTTTGCATACATCCCCGAGAATAATTACTTTCGCACGTGGGATTGGGAATCCCCGGCCCCGGTCTCGGATGACGTGATCGCGTGATGGGTTTTCCACTCTTTCCCCTGAATGGGGGGAAATGGTTTGTCATCGCTCTTCCGATCTTACCGATTTCCCGTCCGGGAAAATACCTTCCTTACGGGGCCAAGTCCGAATTTGTTTAATTCCGAATAGTTTAATTATCCCATGGATAAAACAATTATGAACAAAGACCAGATACCGCGCGTGGTATATGCTTTGATAGCATGCATCAATATTATAGTTTAATGCAAAGAAAGCCCATCCATATCATGACGCTTAAATGGAAAATAGGTCGGGGCATCCGTGTTCAATTCTAATCAAGGTTAGAGGTAGGGTTTACTCGTATGATTATTTATACATTTGGACTATTGTGCACTTATTTGGAAGCTTTGTTAGTCATCAATTTTCGCCGATGTTGCATAATAATGATTATATAATCAGCTTGTGTTGGTTTTTGGCAAATTAACATAAAAAATGGTTGTTTTTTTACCCAAACTTCTGTGGTGGAAATCGCTGGTGGGACCAACAAATGTGATAGACCCAAAATACGCCATTTTTTGCGCGTTTTGCGATTGGGCAAAACTCCGGGCCTACATTAAGCATTGCTCAACGCGTAAAGCCCACAGTAGCGAAAACTTATAGATAAGCCTGTGGATAAAAGAAGCACCGAAACATTTCCCTGTCGCAACTTTTGGGATCCCGCATTCGGAAAATTGTGGATACTTTTTGATCCCTTTTTTATAGGGTTCACTTTGTAATTGCTACATAGCCTATACAAGATTTAATCTAATGGCAATGATGAAAATTTACCTTATCCTCAGAACAAGTGAGAAGATGTATAAGGAATATAACATTATATGTTATAAGCAACAATCGGGGTTTCTTAAGCAGGGGTCCCTTGAAATAACGAAATTCCTCAGGATTTCAATTCATTCCAAATCAATCCTATTCCAACATTTGATCTTCCCGTGAGATTGGACGTTATTTTTCACTCATTACATTTGGAAAGACTACAAATCCTAACGATAAAGTGCACGCCATTGCGATGAACATTCCATTTTTATTTTTTGCAATGGCCTTGTTGAACAAGCTCAAAGTTGAGTTCTTGTTGGTTAGATGGTGTTTTATAACTAATAACCTTTCCCGACTCTCAAAAATAGCATTGGAGGACAAGTAAACAATGTGGAAATTAAAAATAAAAAAAATAAATGCTTTATTTTCAAAAATAAAATAAGTAAATTAGTAAATGGATTCGACAAAATCGGCATGAAGGTAACGCTAAATAATTCGGTGGATGTGCTCCTAGCGAAAGGCGGGATTCACAAACGAGGATGCTGTAGGCATTCCGTGTTAAAGTCAGGTAAACATTTTTTTAGAAGTAATGTGAAAAAGTACTGAATTCAACAAAATATGTTTGCCCCATTCAATACTGGGGTGTGGGGATATTATTCAAATATACGGGGGAAGGGGTAATATAGGGATAAAATTTAAGAATGTTCCAGTTGTGTTAAAACCTTTCTTGAGTGATCGTAGGATTAAAATAACGGGTATACTTTGCGTATCTAAACCTTAGAGGTTAAGTCTCACAAGCTGATAAACGTCATTGCTCATCCAGAGGTACATGTTTCATACTGATCCGATTTTCAACTACATGTAATTCGAAATCTCTCGCATGGTCATACCAAAATAGAAAATGGTTATCGTCTATAGCCATAACACTTCAGAATGCTCCTTACAGGGTAATGATTATGAATCGTCCATGCCCCCGTAACCACCTGTTATGTTTTGGTATTTAAATAGCAACAAAAACATTTGCGAATATATGATAAAACATAAAGAATTGACACCAATTGAAAGCCATACAAATTGTCGTTAATTTTACCCCCCAGTATGGGAGGGCGAGTTGGTGTAGCGTAGAGGCGCCCTACCTTTCACCCCAATGGACGGAACGGGTTGCCGATACATACTCAGTCACTCGCACTTCCCCGTTTCTCAGAGCACTTGGTTTCATCCTGCATTCTAAATCGGACTTCCTGCCCATAAATCTTTCCCCGCTGTTCTGGAGGCGTCCCTTGAATTTAATGCACATGCAGTATTGGGGGTTCTGCCTGGCAAATGCCGAATGTTATAAATAAATAAATATAAATAAATAAATAAACAAACATATCTTGCGATGTAACTACTAAACTATAACTTTGTATATGGGGTAAAAATAGTGCAAAAAAAATTCCTAAGTACTAATGCTTTGTGGCTAAAATACGCGTTAAAGTCAGGGTTTTTATGTGTTAGAATAGGATTTGACGTATGTCATAACAATTGACCATAATTGAGGTGAAATTTCCCAAAACAGGGTGCATTGTGGGTTGACTCAAACCACCCTCTGGTACGACACCTTACCCTCTTATAATTGAGTGCGTCAAACTTTAAGATGTTTGAATTCAACACCCTCAAAGTATCCGAAAACATTTGTAACACATCTTTGAACACGAAATGTCAGCAAGATTGTATTGATGAACAAATATTGAAATCTGAACCAGACTATCAGTTGTTCTTTTCAGCAATAAAACAACAACAATTACAAAACTACGGGACAAGTATCTGTCCAAATAACTTCGTGTCGTGTATCCACAGACAGCTATAATCCAGGATTAGATATTCTTTTTTCTTATACTAAGATCCTGGCCAACTATTTAGGAGTAGATGATACGCATACTGACACGTTTAATAGACAAAATATCCGGAATATATATGAATAATTTAAGCAAAACACAAAAGTGGACAAATGGCCAGCTTGCGTTACACAGCGACGCTTATAACAATATCATTGGCCAGTGGGGACGATGTATTGCGTGGCGTGACGAAGCAATTGGTGGATTAAAGAAAAGATGTTTTGGACATTTTCAAGATAAAAAATAGAGTAGCATTTTTTAGTAATTGAAAGCAATACCAATAAGGCTTCTTCAAAACGATTTTTGCTATTAGTTTTGATTAGGGCACTGGGTTGTTCGATAAATGAAGTTAATCTGGTCGCGATTGTTCATAGTTAAATTTTTCTTCTCGATTCGATTATTATTTTCACGATAAAGTGCAAAAAGACAAAGAATTAATTCAGTTCGCTTTGTAATGATTTATAGAATTTCCCCTCCTGAAATAAAGACTTTAAATGGGTCATTCAAAACTATATCCAGTAAAAGAAAACTAAAAAAAGATCGAATATTGATTTGCAATTTACTATCTACCTTTGTCTTTCTTTCCTCTTATTGTTTCAATTATATTACTTTCTCTTTACTCTTATCCTTTTTTTCTTACTGTATGAATGCTTGATTACTCTACTGTCTTGACGTATTATTTAGTCCTCCTTTCTTACCCTTCTTTTCTTTCTATTTTCTGTATTCTTTTCTGTCTTATTTCCTTCGTTTTCTTTTCCTTATTCGCCTATGTCTTTCTGTTTTTTTATATTTTATGTACTTGTTCTTGTTTTTTTTTAATCGTGTCACTTACACCTTGAAATCCTACTTTATGTTTGAAAAGCGAGAGCTTTCAAAACCGTATATCTGCACGAAATCGGATTGCGTTTCAGTTTAAGTCTAGGTGGTCAACATAGAAATCTTTAATAGTGATCAGGATATCCAGATAACACGAGCGAAAAAAAACTAGGATTGATGTTAAGTTCATTCCTACACAAGTAGAGAAATGTCAATAACCGCGACACAGAGTCACAACGCGCGCTACAGCCTACTGTCCCTAGGCTACCGAAATTTCTAGAAAAGCACTTTATTTGTAACAGGAACCATTAAATTGCAATATAGAACAAGGCGTGATGGTTCCCATGGAGGTGTCTTATGATCAGTTTGTTGCTAACTTTTAACAATATGTATTAAACACAATTATACAGTTGCTATAGGAATTGCTAATCACTTGTTATGCATCGTTTGACTTTGATTTAAAAGAAAGATTTGAGCTTTAATGGTCGGTAAAATACATGAGTACCTAGTTGATAAAAAAAAGAGAATGGAAAAGTAGTCGTTTTGAATCCATCCGTAATCCCGATTCGAGAAAAATACATCCCAGATAGGGCACATAAATAGGATTAAGATTTTTAGTATTAATGGATTTGTATCTTTTTAATATTTTGTTAATTATAACGTACAAAAATACAGGGAATTTTTAACAGGAATTATGTAGCAGTGAAACAAGATTAGACACAATAAAATTTAAACATCTAATCCAGTCATTTTTTGACAATTTCTGGGCAAAACAAGGAGAAATCGAATTTAAGTGCTAGCCAAGCATCAGTTTTAATCCACATTCCACCTGGCTAAGCACATTGTTTTAGGATCAATACCCAACTTGTATGCTAAATTTGCAAACAAAGGCAATGCACGCAGTGTATTACTTTCAAAATCCGCGCCAAAAGCATATACCAGGTGCCATGTGGATTAAGAATGTGATGAATAAGACCAGCTATCAATAATTTAGATTTTTTCTGGTTGTGCCTAGAAATGTACAAAAACCCACACTTAAAAATTATTTCATTATTATAAACTGACTGGATGAAAAGTGGTTTTATTGCGTCTTTAAATATGTTTCATGCCATAGAATCCTTTGAAACATCCTGTACTATTTCTGTAATCTTTAGGAGTTAATACACTCACTGGCCAAAGTATTGTAAATGCAATTCATTCAAATTATACTATGGATTCTTGACCACGCAAATACGTTGATTAAACTCAAAGTTGTGTTTTTCATACAGAAGTTATTCCCAAAAATCCAAGGGGTGAACCAAGCCTTGGATGATGTCGTGTCCCTAAATATGCGGAAGGAACTGCGATAACATGCGATTGCCTCCAGGCAAGAATACAGACACCGAACAAAACAGAGAGGTTTCAAAAAGAGCCGATTAATGACTTGCCACGGGTTCAATTAGGGTTTTAAGTTTATGGGGAAAATCAGAGGGGTTGTGTGGACCGGCAATGAGAGATAGAGTCAACTGCCACCCCCCAGTTCCCCCCCCCCCCCCCCCCACCCCCCCCCCCCCCCCCCCGGAATCGCCTTTTACGGTTGTTACGAATGGTAAACATCCAATTGTTGTCAACTCATGGGACGTGATTTCAGTAAGCGTCCTTTCCATTAGTCATTTTTTTCATGCCATTAGGTCCATTTAACACTATTTTGAGCCTTTTTGACCGTTCGTGCCTGTATTCCCTTCTGGGGTCAATCGGCAAGATCCCGGGCAAGATATCATTAGCTAGCTCCTTTAACCCGCCATTTTAGGGATTATGACAATCAAGTAAAACGTTTTCGCAACTCTTGATACAGGGAAACAGCATTGTTTGAAAAAATCACAACTTTAAACAATAAATACGTCATGTGTAGTCAGGAATAAAATGTTAATGTATATAAATGACAGTTTAATTGATATATACATTAACATACACTAACCTTGAACAGATTCTCGTCACCAAATATTACCTCATCCAGCGCAAGGGGGGCAGGATAAAAGAATGGCGATCGCGCACCCACCTTAGTCCATTCATGCTTCTATGTATTGCGTTGCGGGGATGTTAACATTGCCAACATATTGATCGCTTGGCTGCTGCAGCTCACTGCAAATTCAGTACCTTTATACCCAATTATGCAGTCATGATGTGGCTCGAATGCTACATTGCAAGCACTGTCGAAGTCTGAATGGACCTTTAAAACGCGTATAAGTTGGGCTCAAACGTGTTATAGATATCCTCCCCTTAACTCCAAATCCTAAGGATAATACTTTAGATTGGAAGCAGTATCTTCGATCGGCAATAATCCACTGAACAGCATTAAGAGACATTAAGAGATCCGGGGAGGAAGATATAAAATCCAATTGGCGTTTACTTTCTTCAATTCAATCTATTTCAATTCATTCAATTATTGAAATAGTTTCTCTTTTTTTCATGACAGGAAAAAATCATTGAGGAATTTTAGCATTTTAAGACAAAAATGGATATCTGATATCGTTGGGGCGTATATGGAGACCATTTCCTGCTTATTTACCAAAACATGTGTTCAGGTTGTTCAGCAAACGTCATGGTGAGTCTGAGTCTGACTGCTTTTATAAGCCCGAGAAACGAAAGAAGCCACATGCGAAAGCAGATGGTATGTTAGTATTTCAACGGCCATGTGTCTGCAAGGACACGGACATTTGAATCTGCTCGCTCAAAATACAATCGAAACGCGTCCTCACCATGCTTTCCAAGATTTCCAATCTGAGAAACTTGATCTCAGGAATGGAAAATAGCATTCATCACATTGCACGGGGATTTTTTGGTTCTTTAATGGTCTCTTTCAAAGCTAGCAGAGAGGGATGGGGAATCAACTGAATCGATAGACCGCGGGATAGATTTTAGTGGCAGCCTAATCTCGACAAGTGAATTTGGCGGATAATTCGATACACCACGTTGAAGGCGGGCGCTTTCTTAGGATTGCCGATTGTTAATGTATTTGAAATTGAATGATAATGATTTACAAACAATGAAGCCAGGAATGTTTGAACCATTAGGCAATTTGTTAGAAAATCCATTTCAAAACAATCAGATAAACACCATTTTGGATGGCGATCTGTACGGTCTGAATCGACTTAGAGTAATGCGTTGTCGGAAAATGATCTCATGACACTACCCCGATTTAGTTTTGCCCTTCCTAATATCAGAAACATAGGCCTTGAAGGTAATCCTTTGACCTGTGATTGTCATTTGGAACACTTACGGCGTTGGTTTGAATTATTACGAAGAGAGGAAAAGGCAAGGCGAATGGTTACCAGTTGTGCAGCAACCGCCGCAATGGCGGTAGAGATATATCAACATGAGCTTTCCTTTAACTTGCAGAGATGGAGCGGAGCCCGATCAGAGTGAGGAAAGGGTGATATCCAAAACCAAACCAATCCAGAGGAGTACCACGACAACCTAATCGGCGGTGCCGAAAAGTTAAATAAATCCGCCGAGTCGGATGGAATTTTTGGTAATGACCTCCCAACATCGGGAGGCAAAGAGCAAACCAGGGAAGACACGGCATGGCGGCCTACAATAAGTGATAGAAGTACAAGGGGGTAGTTCGAAACAATGGACGTGGACCAACAGCACCTGGAAAAGATTTTGATCATACAACCGTTGCCAAGATCTACGCTCGGCCGAGCGTCACACTCTATGGACCCACAGAAACCAATCAACCTCTTCCACCAGAAACACGTCCTACTCTGGTGAAGGAACTGGCAAAACCAGGAACGCCCGTATCCGGGGGTGGGGGTCACGGAGGACAAGTCTTCTCATTCGATGGTTTCCCCCCAATTCTACATCCTGACTATGAGTTCTCTTAAACTGGAGTATTACTGATCGAATTCACCCAAACAGCCAGCCCAAACTGATGAACGTCTACACGTGGTAATCCAACTGACACGTACCCATCCATGAAAGTCAATAGATGGTGACCCGACAATCGATATACGATATAAATAGCAATCCTAGTGAAGAAAGTCCCCACCAATGAACGCCCAACTAATGAACAACCCACAAATGGTTATCCGGTAATGAAGAATATCCATCTGTAGGACCAAGTCGGGAACGGGAAAAGCCGACAACTGGAAGAGGACGGCCAACCGATGGAAATCCAACTGTGGAAAGGAAGGCCATTTGATGGCAATCCGTCTTTAGGAAATGGGCATCAACATACGGATATCATCATCGGTAATGGTCGCCCGTTTGATGGAAATCCACACCCTGGATATCCTGTCACCCGGTTAGTCCAACGATGGCAATCACAATCGTGGGAACTCGTCTTTAGGACGTGATGTGGCCATTGATGGAAACTACCAGCCTCAGAAAACCTACGTATGGCGTGAAAATCTACAAAGATCAAAGTAATGGAACCCTTAGTATGGGAAGTGGAACGCCTTCTAACGGAAATCCGACCTTTGATGGACATCCACCGAATGGCCAACCCACAAATGGGAACCCAAATCACGGTGGTTCCAACGCCCGTAGGAACTTCCTGATTCCTACGAGAATAACACCAATCAACCACATAACGGCAAACAGGAAACGCGATTTCCCCAGACAGGCACCCACCACATGTCAATCCAGGCAATGAGTTTCCATCTAGAGAACCAACAAATGGGCAAACCACCACCCTGGATCCCCATTTTGCCTGGTATAATTCCACGCCAATGCGTCCTCCTGCGGGGGCGCACACCAGAGAAGCTGGGGCCTAAAGGTGAATAAAATGCCACCTGATGGTGGGAACGAAGCAGATACAGAGGCCGATAGGGAAGCAGAGTAAAATGGATCACTCCAAGCGGTGGAGTAGCTGGAGTTGGATAGTAAAATAAAGAGCACGTGTGCGGTTGTGTTGCTTTCAATGGATCTTTTTTAGTTGTATCAGACTTTCAAGGAGCAGATATCAGCGCTGTACAGGTGTATAAATAAGAAATGATATACAACTACTCGCATCTCATCTTGTACGGCTACAAGTTGCGTGTCCATGTGTATCACAGAAAAAAATGGATTGCAGCACCTGAGGGTAGGTGTTGCAACACACTAGAGCCACAAATTCACAACCTGAAACACGTTCAAGAAGGAACATGTAACATTACACCTGTAGTCGTTGGCTTTAGTATAGTAACAACTTTCCAAGCAACAGTCGCTTTGTGTTCCATTATCTTTTGCGCATGGTACTCGCGCTGTGGAAACCGAGAACAATGGGAAGCACGCGTAAATGCTGCAGAGCAACATCCCAATGTAAACACTGTAAGATAAAGCGAAAGAGGCATCACTGCCGCGTTCATGGAGTAGCCACAGGTACGAAGCAGTTTGTAGTAGCTTAGAATCGCATCTCGTCTAGATCTACAGTCCAACAGACTCGATTTCGTCATATGTGATCACATGAATAGTTACACGAATACGTGGTTGATTCCAACGTATGAGACATACAGTGCAGAGTACGTTAGATTGGGATTCACAATCCCGCACTACGAGGATACTTACTCGAGTTTAACAAGACAGAGAGAGACGAGCTGCAGCGGCAGCTGGCGCTAATCGCAATAAATAAAAATAAAGGGTGAGCATTGCATCGATTAGACATTCACGCAAATATTTGTTGCTGTGTATTCTATGTGCCAAAAGCGTACTGCTGCCAACTAAAAAGGTTATAACCATGAAAGATAGCATCATTTAGATAAAAAGAATTAGTTTATTTGGCAGCACTACACTTCCCCACATAATAGTTAAACATTTAGATTTTCAGGTTTATCCGGGTGCAGATGCATGTGACATAAGCTAAAACTTTCCACATATTGATTTCGTGCGTGGAAAGTTAGGCATTGTCTCTTATTCATCGCACCCGCATAAAACCTGAGATTCTAAAAGGTCGTAAATGTTTTAACTCATTTTGTTAAAGTAAAAGAAATACCTTCTGAAACTGTAAAAAAGGAACCGTAAACTTTTTTTCGTCCCCGTATATGATTAATACCCGTATTTGTGACGAGAAGAAGAAGAAGACTACGACAAGTGTTGATTTTACGGGCAAAGTCCCGCGATTTCTCAGATTTACGGGCAAATGCCCGTATTTACGGATTATGGCAATCGCCGGAAAAAATTGCTGTAGTTAAAAGTCATTTTATTCTTCAAATTACAGGGCATTTCCCGCATCAAATTTTCCAGTAAAATGCCTGTCAAAATAACGGTCAATTGCCCTTAAATCTGAGAATTCACGGGGCTTTGCCGTAAATCGCAGTTTTCCGTAGTTTGCGGCTAATTAAAGTGTACTTAATAGGATAATTTTTAATTTAAGTAGGTTTTTAACAGAGTCTTTGGCGGTAGGAAAAAATAATATTCTACTGCAATAGTGATGCATTATTAGCAGACTTAACAATAAATGTTGCCCATGGAGGGCGCCATGTTCGGCATTTGGTGACGTCGCTCGGGACATGAGTGACGTTGTATGAATGTAAGTCAATAGATTAAAACAGTTTGTCTAAGAAATGTCTAGGGTACTGGTCAGACCCCATTGGATTACATATTGTGTCCAGTAGAAAAGCTGTAACGATCGATTAAAAATGTTGAAGCGCAAATTAATAGCCTGGCAGTTCGCTTTAACCATTACGGGCGGCCGTACAATTACGTGTATCGACAAAACTAAGATTGTACTACATGAAATCATACAAGAATGTAAATCATTTTACTATTCACTTGAGTGAGTTCAATACATTCAGAGCTAGAGACCGTGTTCATTTTTCGGGTTTCAATGTATTGTTGGTTTGTGCTTTTGTTTACTAATTTTTTGTTTTAATGTTGATATGCTAAAGTAATGGGCGTGAATAATTTTGCACGTTTGCATCATTACAGTCGATGTGTTCCAAAATTAGGACAATATCTGCTTTAAAAGAGGATCATTGTCTCAACCTTAAAAAAATTCAAAATGTTTGCATCGAAAATGCATTAAACGTGCTTTTTCTGGAGTGATTAAAAGATGCTGTAGTGTGAAATAATTATTAGAAACAATAAAAAACACATCTTCTTGGGTCATTTTCTAATATTAAAAACAATTCTGATTTGAGAAAATCTGGAGATTGTTTGTAGAATTTACTTAGACCACGTGTTTATCATTCCACAAATGGGATTTTGTGGAATTGAAATGAATCACACAACACACGCAAGACGCTGTTGGCACAATATTTAAAGTTAAAGTTTCAGATACTAGATTTAATGCGAATTTAACTATGCGGAACGGAACAGGACCCCATATGGTCAGTGTGCATATGCATTGTATCATTAGTGATGGTGGAACATGTTTCTATCTAAAACAGGGGTTATCTTATCTCAAATTATTCGTCGTCAAAGTTTCACAGGTTTGAACGAAAAAGGGAAAAAAAAAATAGTGGTTCTGATACACTATGAGTTACATATGGCTCACCCACAAGGACACAGTTCAGGGGTTTTGGACTGATACATGCATTGACATAACGGACCTTATTGTGAGCTAGATAGGTTCATTAACCGTACAAAACAAAGGGGTTTTTGTATTTTTAAAGACATGGTGATGAAAGCTACTGAACTGTGCCAGGCAATTGAGATTTTCTAGCTCTAGTGATAAGTTGATGCATACATTTTAAGACTTAGAATTTCTACTGCGTTAAATCTCATTGGAATGAGGCGACAAAACATTAGGGCCTTTTCAATTCAGGAAGGTAAATATGTTGAATGCACATTTGTTTGGCCTCAGATCATCCAAGCATGCGAAGAATACAATACATGCACCTGGTTCACATGAAAATTTCGGATATAATTTTCTGCATTGATCTTTTGTATCTCTGCATGTTAGGGTTTCTGGAGACAAGTCTATCCATTAGCCTATTGACCTCCGTGAAATTGCCCTATAGTTGTGTCTCTGAAAAAACTTCGGAATTCATACAACTTTGCTTTGGCCTTTTGTGTTCACTGACTTCTTCGGACGTTCATACCATGATAGTAAGTGAATGTGTTTTCCCATAGTAGTGTATTTTTTATCAAATGCTACTTAGAGTAGTCTCAATCCACAGATAACTGTAAAAATAATGTGTAAGTACATTTCCACCGCTAGTTTCTCTGTTTCCCATATTTGCTTGATGACAATGTTCGCATAAATAAGCCTCGAAATTCATACACAAATCAGAGCTGATTGACGTTATTATGTTTGATCCTACCAGACCGCATGACAAAGTCTTGACCAGGTTAAAAACAGGGGATTTGCTTGATTGGAGGGGGAACGAACAAACGTATAAACCGAGTCAATTGGTTAAAATAATAGAGGTATGAAAACTAAAAAGACCCTATGCAATAGGCAAAGCCTGCCAATAGGGAAAGAGATTGTTCCAGAGACTCCGACAGCATCAAATTGAATCTATTAATTACTATCATATTTCTAACATAGAGCAAGGAGATCTTAAAGCAAGCACTGGCAAATTTTCACAAAATATGAAATTTCTTCATTGCTCTCAAAGCTAGTTAGGACCTCGAGAATGCAGATATAGTTTTACACACCACATATCTTTACCGGTAACATACAGGAGCTTAATAAGAGGATTAAAATATCCATTGAGTTTTTTAGCCCTAATTAGATAATTGTGGGGTTTGTCGTTACTTTAATCAAATATATGCAGTTATTGACAGCCGAATCACAAGACTCGTACTCGGTGATAGTAAAGCTACAAAAGGTCACAGACCGGTCAAAACCGGTTGGATGTAAGGGATACTCCCGGTGGTGGTTTTCTTGGGTTTACACCATGATTGCGGTCTGCGGTTCTACTCGGAATAAAAACCATCTGAGTAGTTTTATTCAAAATCATTCTCTTTATCTAAAGGGCACTGATTTTGAGTCAAATCTTTCAGGTGAGGTGTCATATATAGATGTATAAATCATTCACATTGGATTAGATTTGTTTACTATAATACCTTTTTGGCACGTATTGGATGCTGAAAAAGCTAAGTTTGGGTTAAAATGTGAATTTGAGACCAATAAGAGAAAGTTTGCAAGTTAAATGGGCTTTAGCATGTATGTGATATACATCTGTGTACACCCATTGTTGTTACATAATTTGAAACTGTAAATGGAAAAAGAATTGGATTATTTTACTATACAGTGTGACCAATTCAGATAAGAAAAATCCAATCCAAGGTTTAATACGTCTTGTCTCAAACCCGTTGATTAAATTAGCAAATGGTCGGCAGCGGATGTTTGGACATTTTCAGTTTGTTTTATAGTCCCGAACATAATACGAGCTGGAGCTTTCAATATCACTCCGTTCTCATGCTTGTCATTTTTATAAACGTGGGACAAATATTTTTAAAGAGGCAGGGCTTTTAGCACTTTTGTTTTATTTCTGGTGTACATGATGTCCTTGTGAAAAGCTTACTCCTCAAATTCCACTGTTCTGATTTGTTTATTGACATGTTACCGTTATGAGCATTATGCATTTAACACGGGTATAGTGGCCACTGTGCAATTACGGACAGAAAACACAAAATTACGATTGATTACAGAGGCGATCGAAAATGCAATGCTAAGGCTAATGGTTTAGATGATCAAAAAATCTCAACTTTTTAGGTAAATCGGGTGACGATGCTGTGGATCACAAAAGTTCCCTTAATATTACATCAACAGGTCCAGACTTTAATCGGACTAGAGAGATATGAATATTTCTGTTCAAATCTTCTTGACGCTAGGTTAAAGTCGAACTATTTGGCCGTGTGCCCATTCAAGGGGTAAGACCTCCTGGATTTGTGAGTAACGCAGTAATAGGTTTGACCGTTAAAGACACTATCAGTTGTTTTCTCCGGGAAGATCAAAAATGATTTTAAATTTGCAGGAATGAAGGATTGTCTGTAGAATTCTCATGAGTATTTTTTTTGCAAACTGAAAAAAAAAATGCAAAAGATGAAGAAGACGAAGAAAACAGCAGTTTTCGGAAGATATGAATGCCATTCGATTATGTGTTGCCCTAGTGTCCGTATACGATTTTTTTCCTTATGAGTGGTGCTTTCAGTCTTATCGGGTTTGCGGGTGAGTTAGGATACCTCTTCTCAATGCTTACAGTTGTGATGTACAAAATCAGATTTTGAGGATTTTTTCGCTTGTCTGATTTCGGCCCCCCCCCCCCCCCCAAATTACTGACTTAGTGCCTTAATTTAGAGTAGTTCTGTTGGAATGAACTAGTAATTAAAGGGAAACCATTTAGAAATATTGATTAAAAAATTCAGTACATTTTATCCTCTCGTCCTTTTATGCGAGGTTTTGAAAGTCAAGATCAGCCAACGTAATGCGCAGAGGAAAAACCTCCGCTTTTTGAGGATTCATTCTTCGTAACTCATTCTTCGTCTAGAAATAAACGGGAGATAAACCCTTTTAGAGTTCCTACTCCGCATGTCCGATTGTGGGTCAAGAATGGGGTAATTTCGGTTGTGCGGATTTCCTATGTAGTAAAGATAAATATCCAGAAAAAACTTGTTCTTTTGATCATTTTTTTAAAGTCTAGAAGCGAAGAATAGAATAAGATGAACTCTATGAAAATGAGGAGAACAAGATTGAGGTTTAAGTACATTCTGCAGTTAGTTAATTGGGTTGACAGCATTAATCCATTTGGCCGTTTTTTTTAAAAAACTCACGGAGGCAAAGGGTTATAGAACTGATTATGTAGAGCACATTTTGAAGAAATGTCAATAGTTGTAATGTGACATTACATTAGAGGTATTTCATACAGACGTCTTCCGGTGTTAAAGTCTAAACTAAGGGCAAGTTTTGCAATGTGTTTTGTAATAGAATTATAAAGTGGACTTGTTGTTGAAAAAGTGGAAAAAAATGCAAACTGTATTCGATTATTTGTGGTACTTAACATCATGAGCATTTATAAATCATTGCAATAATTTCAATATTTCGCCAGTTATTGCTGAAGTCCAATCTGGTCATCCACAATGATTAAAAACATTTCTTTAAAAAAAGGTTTGGGCTGACAAGTCGCTTGGGCAAAATTGTTAACGGGTACAAGGTCAAGTTATCAATCAATGTTAATCAATAAGAAAATGCTATATGGCGCTCTAAGAGGAACCACAATTGCCTACAACAAATATAAAATACGAATTAATATACAAATATCACACAGAATAATAAGGAAAACTAACCAATCCAAAAAATTTTAAGCATAGTAAATAAGTATGTTTGTTGGAGACCGCTCAAAGACACTGGTGGAAGGGCATTGCATATATCTAATGTTAACAGGAAGCTGTTCCAGAGCCTAGAACCAATGACGTTGAAGGATCCGTCTCCAATCTAACCATTTACGTGTTGTCTTAGCACACAGCGCCGCCCATAGTTGAATCACGGTCAGAAAGTAACTTGAGCCACGCGACCTTGGCAAATCAATGCGCTATGGATGTTCACAAGTTTTCGACGGTAAACATGCCCCAGCTGCGTAGGGACGTTTCATATAGCATCCATTGAGCAATGAGGTATTGCTCTTCATTTCGTCACGCGCTACTGCACAAGCCATACAGGAGCATGGGGAATCAATTGTAATACCTCATTGCATCTCAATGGGACCTTCTATATGAACGTTCTACCCTAAGTGGATGACAGGACAAAACAAACTTGTTACCATATCGGACCCGGTCAAATCGCGTTGATTTGGATTTTTGTTACACTGGATATTGCCGAAAAATACTGGACTATCGTAACCGATTTACGCCCCACCAAAATATTACTAACTAATTGTCTAGTGAGGGACTAGTTATAATATAGGTTTTATATTTGGAAAAAGACGAAAAAAAACGTGAAAAATACGTGAAAAATTCTTACTTATTAGCTGCTCAATTCTCGATTGCTGCTATCAGTCATGCCTCACGCCATGCTTACAAAAACTAGGGAGCTTATGATCTTTTTGTCAGGACCATTTTCTAACATCAGATCGACCACCTGATTCGTCGTCTTCGCGATACTCCAACGGTACCGCCGAAAAACCGTTTTTTCATTCAGCTAATCGCAGAGCATTTAACACAGCGTCTGCCTGTAGGGATCCCGATGACGTAGCGCGTTGTCTAAGAATAGCCGGCATTAGCGATGCGGGGAAACGGGAATGGTTGGCGCGATGGTCACAGCAGTACAGATCTTTGGAGCGTTTAAATGGTGTGAATCTACGCTTGGTACGAGGAATAACAAGCGTAACATCAGAAGATCCGTTAGCCTTGTCTCTTATACATCCGAGTGAACTTACTGTCCACGGCGGGACAAGACAAGATGATACAGCATGGTGGCAAGCATAAAAGTGAGAACATACGAAATACGTCATAAATTACGATATGGTAATTTACACTCCTACAGATAGCTCCAATGGATTGGACATACTCATGGTGGAATCAACCATACCCTCAAAGTTCCTGACACCACACAGATGCAGGAACAGAAGTGTCATCCAGATCTAGGGTGCAAAGCACAATAAATTCAGTCTTTTTTGTTTCTCTACAAACATGTTTTTTTGTCAATTCAGGTTGGTTTATGTCCGATATACAGCTTGAAAGTTTTGAAGAAATGCTCAACAATCACCTGGAATCTTGGATTTAAACTCACAGAAAAGGTGCGTCATAAGCATACGAGTGAAAGTTAACATCAGATTCCTATAATGTCACAGACTGGATGAGCCTAATTATGAAACCTTGCAGGGCCTACAATGGAGCCCTGCGGTACCGAGTAGTGGAAAATATGCGGCTGGACATTTCCTGGTAACCCCTCACTGGGTACTGCGATCAGTGATTGTCTGTGATACCAAAACCTGGATTCCAGGCCTTTCAATCAAAATATCAGGGTCAGTTGGTATCGAACGACAGAACTCAGGGTCAAGCAATACGAGCAATACAGCTTATTAGCGTTCAAGGCTTGAGATATAATTCTAAACTGGAGAAGGGCTGTCTCAGTGGACTGGTGAGATTTGTATGCATATTGCAGTGGTTCACCAAGATCATGTCGCAAAGTACAGGGATAATGATTAGATAGTGTATAAGGTGTGAGGAACAAATATGCCTTTCAAAAGAGAACTGTTACTATCCAGGTATGATGATAGGTAATCGGCTTTTCAAGTTCTGTTTAATGAACCAGGAAGGAAGTATGTCCATAGTGTAGGCCTTCTTGGACATTTGGACAGTTATGTCACTTTAAAAATTGGGCCCTTGCATTTGCAAAATCTTCTGCTGAAAATGCAGAACTGAGGTCATATTTTGTACCTATAATCGTTTCAGACCATATGAACAAAGAAAGTCAAAAAAACTCATGGGCAAGATCGAGTTGAGCCCTGAAGACTGAAGAGGTAAGTTTTCGTTTATCACTTGCCCACTTGTTCTTAACATCATTTTGTAAATGTTTGAGTAGGTCCTACGCACTTATAAATAGTGGATTTTTTTGGGAAAGTGCCAATGCGAACAGAAGACAGAACGTTTGAGAAACTTAAATCATACAATCGTGTTGTTTGTTCTCTTGTTTTTATTAACGAATGCCGTTTCGATTAAATACATTAATGGTGATTGGCAGTCACCAGGACGTATTACAGGCACGATTTTCTCATTTTGAAGATTTCTGTCTGAATTAGAAAATACTTCTCGCACAGGATAAAGCGGGTGATATTTGTTGTAAATAAATTATCTTAAGCCACGTCCTTATCATTTCTCGATTTCTGTGTATAACTCATAAATCGGACGAACGACCATTTTGAAAAGGAGAAAATCGTTCCTGTACACACATATCTTCAATAATCAACATCAACAAAGGTATTGAAACAAAAGAGGTACGTGGAAATGTATAAATTGGAGACAATGTTTTGTGATTTTTTATAGAAAAGTACTTCTTCAGAAAGTATTGCCACTTGTGGAATACTTGCATTATAGCTGTTACAAAAATGCAGTTACGTTCTACAAACCTACTTAAATATTGTTACTGTTCTCACTGTTGGTGGACTGAGCGTACAGGTGTGCAGTTGCATGGAAGGGAACATTGCTGCCCCAGACGGGTCCTGACCGGGAAAATCAGGCGTATGCTCGAGAAAGGGATTAATGAAAGGGCGGTGACGGGAGGGATGGAGAGAGGGAAGGATTGAGATGCAAAGGGAATGAGTAACGGACGTCCGAATGGGGTGTGATGGTGACATATTTGCTCACGCAAATGCTCCCTTCCTTTCAGATTTTGAAGGCGTCGGGAAAAAACGAAACAATTCAGTTGTGCATAAACTCAAGTTATTATTTACATTGGACTAAGGACAATCGTTTTAAGTGTCGTCGTTATGTGTTCAAATCAGACTCACAGTTTTTGAAATCTTTTTGTGTATTGATTACTGTTTATAATAACATTACGCAGACAATAACCGGAAGCCCTCAGATAAGTCACACTTTAAACTTGCCACTCTTTTTGTCGCATTATCTCGATCAATTTATCGATTTAGATGAATCATGAGTTGGATACAAACATTTCTAGAAAGACCCTCAAATTCTACCAAAAATTGCTTTAACCAAAGCCTATGATCTTGCAAATCAATGAAGTAGATATGTTTGTGAATCAATACTCTACTGTTTTAAATATAATGACGTTTCCCATCACATTACCGCAAATTCATCCACATGCTAGAAAAATTTAAATTTTCACCAATCCCATTACTTCCTGCTCCCTAACATTCTAAGATAACACTCTCTTCTGTTCGTCCAGACGAGAACCAGTAACCAGGGAAGTAATATAGTAGGTGAATGATTACATTAATGAGTCCACTACCCAGGTGAAGTTGATCCATGCAGACCCACCCTCAATTACGTAGTGTGGCGATATACACCTCAGATATCATAAATACTCACACTATAAGAATATCCATAAAAAGTTTTGGTACCAATCTTTCTTCCAAAACTTAAGACGCACACATTGTACATAGATTTACACCGGAGTTGTTTTTCACTTTATAAACAAAGCGTGCATACGCGTACACTACCGACAGGCACCAACTATGCAACCCTAATCTACACCTGCGCAGCCCGACCAGCTGAGACCCCCATTGTGCTTTGATATAAGTTAGTAATATAAACGCATGCCGTTTCTGACTTCTGTCACATTATAGACAACGCGACTGCAGAACTTAATTATACATACTCTTACACACTACAACAACCCCATTGATCAAACTTCTTACCAGGAAAGCTCCCCTGGACCAAGGCTTATGATCTTGCAAATCAATGAAGTGAGTATTTAAATTCTATCTTTATTTTATATAAATGACAATTCGCATCCCAATTAAACAGTAAATTCAATCCAATTGCTAGAATTAAAATTGATTCATACCATTTGCGATCCCTTTGTAGTAATTTTGGAATGAAAGACGAGCTTTTTGCTCTCCCGTCCACCAGGCACGCGCACCCGCACGCCACTCCCGGAATTATGTAATCCGCCACCATTGACTGGCAAATGTTGATCCACGAACACATGAATTGTTACCGCAGATTGAGGTGCATATTAACCTTACCATATACCGATAGCCAACTACAAAACACCCTAACTTGGTAGTGGGACATGTTGATTTCGTTGTGGTTAGTTTTACTATTAATGGGAAAATGGATCTATTCCAAGATGACTGCCTGCATTTTATAAACTTACAAAGTTGTTGTTTTCGGGTGAGTCATATTCGTGTCATTTATGTGGAAAATGTCCACCAAAGTGCCATTATCATGCATCACCAATGAAATTTAAACATCTAAATCTGGAGCGCAGAAATCAACTCTTAGCCTTAGTCGTGGTTTTACAGAATTTCTTGAATAAAAATAAGATTCTTTAACTTAACATATTCAACATTTTTTAGCCCAATGGCAATTCAACTCAGGATTTTATTACAGACTCATAAAGAAATGGTCTTTGATCGTTTAACTCTTAATAGAAGAAAACAGTGACTCCCAAAACGATATTGGATATCTTAAGAAACGCAAGAAGTAAGGCCTAAAACAAATTGGCGCCATGTTACAGAAGATGGGGCTAACCGGACTAAATAAAGGACTGTCGCACAGGGGTGCGCCAGGATTCAGGATAGAGATGAAGTGAAGGGAGCCTACAATCAGCCGAGTGCTCCAGGCACGAAGAGGGTAAATATGATATCGACCAGCTAGCTTCCAAAGTCTAAAAACACAGTTTGTAAAGACGTGATACTTAGCGATTATGCATACCATTTTAAAAAAAGAAGACAGCAATGCCTTGTTATGAGCAGGAGCACGGAACTGGGCCAGACCAGACACCATATCGTTCACCCCTAACTAACAGTAAAAGGTTTGACACCTTTTGTAGTTAGTATGAACCCTATTATATCACATGATAGGTAGGTAGAGAAGTCTCAAGATGGATTGTAACTTTTTCAGTAGGGGCCAAATTTAAGAGTTACACAGGGTCAAACTTTAAAATGCTCCAACCCTGTTGAAGGTATGCCATATATTTTCTGTCTAGTCATAAGATTACAAAATATTGTGCTTTAGTTTGTACCAATGACCATTGTTTTGTTATAGGGTAAAATGGCGAAAATTGTAAAAAAAAAAGGTCAATTCCATTTGTTGTACAGGGGTTTCAAAATCCGAAATTGCTGTAATTTGGTAAGAAAGAAAAAACATTGTCATTTCCTTTAATGTATCAAACTAAGGAATAGTGTGACATCTTGCATGGCTATAGCTATCATGTTTTATGTGGCAACATGGTCATGGTAACATAATCCAATTGGCGTTGACATTCTTTGACCTTTATCTCGGTGTAAGTAACACATAACTAACAAAAAACCTATACCATTTGGGATGCTTCTTACTCAGGCAAGAGGATTGGTTTTGTCACCTCCAGTAAGAAGGAGGGAAATCTATCGTTGCACCTTTAACTAAAAGGCAAAGATTTCATATGTGCAGCACACGTGTATGTTAGCTTATTTTTTGCGGAACAAAAAAAAAAAAACAGGCACTGTGGACATGGATGACACGCGTTAACACTCGTAAATGAAGGTGGTTACTATTTTGAAAGTACAGGAAAAAATAATAAACAAGAAAAAAAAATAGCGAATTGTCACTCTTTATGATTTCCTTTAAAAGTCTAAACTTTGTCAAAATTCTGCCTCTTAGGTTGGATTATATTGCATCATTTACTTTCTAAAAATGTTCTATACTCTTTATAGTCCCTACATTGATATTAGGACGATATGACAAAGAATATTCCACTCCAGTGGACCTGCGTTGACCCGCCTTTAACAAACACGAAGTTGGATTGTCATGAGACATACTAAAATTGCTGAAAGGTATCGTGTTTAGTAGCACATTAAATTCCATTACAGACATACATATATCAAATAAATGATGACAAACGTAGTATCACTGTCATTTATAAGTATTTTAGACATTAATTGCTGGACAGTTAAAATATTGTGTGACACACGTAAGAACTCGGGATCTGTTAAAATAAGTGCATGAACAAATTTGACGCCATGACATTAAACTGTTCTTTCGATCATTTTGCTTTGATGTGTTATGAGATTATGGATCGTCTAAACACTTTAAGACATCTTGGTGTTATTTTACTCTTTTCCTCTACGAAGAAGTGCAACCAGATGTATAATTAGTCAGGAGTCATTGACATAGTCTGATGAAGGTTTTAGATTAGGGGACCACACCTAAACATTACTTACGTGATTAATGAAAATCCTTTTCGAACAAACCATCAAACACGTTTATTTTTAATGCCAAACTTCCTTTCTATGAAAGGCCACCTTGCTATAATTGGGTTTTTTTTGTTAACCGACGGAACTAGCGTCACGGACAGACTATTGCAATGCGCGGATGGCTGTCAGGTTGGCCACATCAGCGCGGCGCGGATGCTGATTGGATAGAATATGTAGTATGGGCGGGGCTGTCAACAAAAATATGATTAAAATGTCCAAAAATGCCTATTGAGGAGGGTGTTACGACGCACGGACACAAAGTCATGTAAGTAGATTTCTGTTTCAATAAGCTTTAAATGTTCACAGATTATCCTTCACGGTCGGACAATTGTTCTGTACCGTCAATTACGTCAGACGCGCATTGGTCGCCTTTTCTGTCCCTGACGTAGTCATTGTTTCGACTGAGGTTTCCAAAATGGCTGGTTCTGCTTAGGACATAGACCACACAAAAGACCACTGATCTTGACTTCTGAAAAATTTCTCCATAATGATTCTACAAAATAGAATCAGTTTGACTGCCGAACAAAAATTCAATCCATTTTGAAATACTATTAGTTTTGTGTTTTTACACAGTATTTATTCTTTATTAATATCATTTCGATTTAAGTTAAAAAAAGGAGTTGTATTTTAAAAATGACATTTCATTTTCTTGGTAGTTTAATTTGTTTTCATTCACAAACCTCTAACACTATCTTTGATCCAACGATTGCAAATTTTGAAACTAATACAACACTAAACAATCTTAAAAGGGACTTTAGCTTCACTTTTTGAGTATCTTCGTCTTTACTCCGATCTTCCGTGATAATTCAAGTAAATAAAGATGTGGTTTATAGGACAAATGGTAAAGAAGTCACAATTTATCTGACCTAAATCAAGCTCATAACTAAGGAACCTTCCTTCCATTATATACTGTTCAACTCAAGGCGTTGGATTAGCGGAAAAGAAGAAGAAGCCCGTCTTCAGAAAAAATCTAGGCAATCAAAAACACTTAATGTAAGGCGATGCGAAAACTTACGATTAGCTTGTATTCATAATAGTTTCAGAACATGTCTTTGCATACGCCATAAAGTCCACAATAGGTACGGGTGGCATTTGCAATTACGCAACATTTGGTATTTCTGTAATTCCTCAATATAGCACATTGTATGGTGGAGGGAGTAGTACAGTTCCTGTGCCTATACGTTTGCCAAATTTGCTTAAGTTGAGGTAAAAGGAACAATGCAACAATGGTTTTCGGGGTGTCTTCATGGAAACAATTCTTTTTTGCCAACGCTTTTGTACATATCGTGTAACCAGTTCGGGGTCTACGATCCTTTCCCATTTCTGTGGTTAAATCTCGAGAAAAATGCTGATTTTGTAGTATTGCAGTTGTGACACTGGTTCCAAAATTTATAGCAAGAATTTACTCTAATTCAGTTTGTTTTTATTATTCGCATTGAGAATTGTTTTACCGTGGTCGTGCAAATTGTGGAATTTTCTACACACGTTATTAGAACGCACTTTCTCTATCAGTAGCTTGAAATCAGTTCACTCGATTTCTGTCAAATATATATGAAATCTTATTCAATTACAATTCCAAAAAGAGAATAACAATATTGATATAAATCGAAGTTTTTACGACTATATTTCTTTGGCGACTGAGCTGAACGAACAATGTTATGCACATACCTCGTATTCTGGATCGGTTTCTCATGCTTTATTTTCTCATTTTATCTGTTTCCCACCATAAAGATTTGTTTGCATGCAGTAATTATAACTTTCAAAGTGAGAAAGAAAACCATCGCATACTAGAACATTGGAAACAATAAATCTTTCATTTCTTATGAGTGTTTTATATCGCTGTCTAGTAAAGATGTGGGTTCCGTGGTATATTTGAGTAACGTCGCAACTTAAATACTTTCAATGTTGTGTTCACAAACCCCGAAAGATCATGATTGTCCTGTTCCCGCTATGGCCCCCCCTATAACGATATTTCATTTTGCTGCTCCTAAAAAATTGCAACTTAACAGGGTACATATTTGGACAAAACAGCACAAGTCTCGGCTGCGTTATTCATGCTGTCAAACCTTA